>JAGDYQ010000002.1:2937803-2987803 GCA_021962125.1 Bulinus truncatus | reverse complement strand
GTTGAGTGGTTGGATGGATTGATAGATGCACAGTATAAGTCTTTCTAAAATTAGAAGGTAGCAACATAAACACAGAAAAGGTTTATATGTTGTTTTGTTTTGTTTGTTTTTTTTTTTGAAGTGACAGTGAATGAGGCACCAAGTTGTCCTGTACGTCGGGTTTTTTTTTTTTTGTGGCTTTTTATTATACTTTCTCGTAAGGAATTTAGAAGTAATTCCTTAATCTTAAGAAAATTTGAAAGGGTGCTTTAAAATACCAGAATTTTATATCCTCCAATTTCAAAATGAAACTTAAATCGCTTGCATATCCTTCAAACTACGCCATAGGGGGTTACAGTAGATTGTTGAGTGAAGAATTGTATTGCGAGTTTGTTTTATAAAAGGGAAACAGCTACGATTTATCTTAAGTTCAAGGACTCCCACTGTTTTCGGGCAGAAATCGTTTAGTCTACCACCACCCCTACATCCCCAACCCCCAAACACATACTCAGTCCAAGATGTTTAAGCAAAATTGAAAGATGTTTATGTGAAACGAAATCAGAATTAGTGCGCTCACAGCTCTGGTCAATATTGCTTCGCTCTATTACTGAGTGGCGAGACCGTCTGGGTTTGATATACTCTGTCTAAATGAAGGCAACTTTGGCTTGGAGAATCATTTAAAAACACAGAGCCTATTTCCTTATAAAACCAAAAACATTTTTTTTTAACAAGAAAAATCAAAAGAGCTAGATCAATGACGAAGTATTAAAAAGGCAACAAATATAAATGTATTTTACACTTCATAAATCATTAACTATATGTTTACAACACTAATGTTTAATTTTTATTTTTATAATTAATTATTTTACTCTTTAAAAGTCAATAGGCCTATCTTACATTGGTTTTTAAATGTTGGCCTATTTTTATATTTAAAAAAAATTAATCTTAAATATATTTAACAATGCTACTGTTTCTGTGAGGATTATTACTCAAAAAAATCAAATTTTTCTTTTAGATATTTTTAAAATGGCTTTAATATTAGAATATCATTCATTGGTGCTACAAAATGGTCCGGTTTTATTTCTTAAAGAAATTGTGTTGCTGCCCCCATCACTGTCAACTGCGAGTAATAAAATTTCTACAGTGATTCGCTGTTTGAAACTTTACCTCCTGATAGATAGATAGATAGATAGATAGATAGATAGATAGATAGATAGATAGATAGATAGATAGATAGATAGATAGATAGATAGATAGATAGATAGATAGATAGATAGATAGATAGATAGATAGATAGATAGATAGATAGATAGATAGATAGATAGATAGATAGATAGATAGATAGATAGATTGATTGATTGATTGATTGATTGATTGATGATAAATGATTACTTTATGTATACTCTATAATAATCTAAATTAACTACCAAAGTTGACATCAACTCTTTACATAATATTCGACTCAACAAAATCTGTGTTATTTATATTTCTTTTTAAATCATTTTAAATGAATAAAATAAAATAAGTCTAGAGTAGTCTAGACTGACTTGAAACAACCTTTAAGTTTTGTTTTTATGTCTCCTATAATAAGAATGATTTTATAATCAAAATCTTTTTTTTTTTATTTTTGTTTTTTTTTTTTTTGAGTTCTGAAAAAATTGCCTTAAATTTAAGAGTACTGGCAAATTCTAAATGTATCCCAACCAATTGAAGATACTCCCGTTTAAATCATAAAAAATTAGTTGTCATAAACATCGTCTAAATTTAAAAGTACATTTTTTTATTCTAGCACAATCTAAATGTATTGCAACCAATTCAACAGAATCCCGTTTAAATCATAAAAATTAGTTGTCATAAACATCGTCTAAATTTAAAAGTACATTTTTTTTATGCTATCACAATCTAAATTTTTCCCAACTAATTCAACATACTTCAACTGTTTTCTGAAAACCATAGAATCTGATCGAGATCAATATGACATAAAAATGATTTTTAGCTCTTAGTCCTAACGAACAATCCCACTGAGTATTTCAAGAGTGTATTGAGATCATGTCATCATTCATTTTCTCCACAAGAGAAGAACACCGTGGCTTTCCAAAAATAATCCACTAATTACGAGTTGTCTGAGATGTATTTGTCCAAGTCGTAGGATTGTAAGCCCGCAGTGATCTGTAAGTCAATTGACTCTTTCCACACGATAGGTCAGATTTCAGTTTGGACGGGTTATATTTATAATTTACTATTCCTGTCGACCTTTCAGACTGACTTCTCTAGAAAACGTTATTGTAATTTTAAACAAAATAGACAAAAAATATGCATGTAGGTGAATTTTAAAGATTCAGAATAAATGCAGGCCCGTAGCTAGAGGGGGGCTAGCGGGGCTGAGCCCCCCCCTCCCCCGTGCATGATTTAAGCTTTTTGACAAAATTTAATAATAGCGGCTATAAAACATCAATCATTTTGTTCAATAAATCAATAATAATAAAAACTTAAAAGTTTATATTTTGGCAATCATTCAGTCTATTTTACTTACATATATAGCTTATCTAATTTTTGGGCATAAAAGATTGAATCTTATTGAAGTTCACTTCTGGGTATTTTGGGCAGCATTGGCATTTGGGGCTTCAACAGCCGTGTCTGAGAACAGTTTCTCAACCGTCACACGAATGCTCACCCCATATCGCAGATCAATGTTACAAAAGCGTCTAAGCAATCTTTTCCTGCTTGCATTTGAAAAAGATTTAGGTAAATTCAGTGCTAAATCAAGACGTTTGCAAATTTGAAACGTATAAGTTCGCAACAGTGCCGACGAGTGGGGGGGGCCAATGCCCAGGGACCTGGCGAGTTTTAGGGGCCCGGACTGAGCTGGCCAATCAACTTTTTAAAATATTAATTTCAGCACGGGAGCCCGTGTCACCCTTACCCAGGGGCCTGATATTTTTGTCGATGGGCCTGTTTGCAACCTTGTAATAGTTTCATATATTGATATATTCTGAGGACAACTAGCAACTTAAATAAGTTAATAAAATAACATTGACTTCTGACTTCATCTTTATTCATATGTAGCCTACAGTGGCGCAACCAGCAAAAAATGCTGGGGGGGGGGGCTCACATTATGAAAAAAGTCAGTTTGACAGTCTTTTTGTAACTTTATAACATTAACTATGTATTGATGATTTAGCCTGTGGGGGGGGGGGCGCTCAAGCCCCCCTGCCCACCCCCATCTGGTTGCGCCACTGGTAGCCTATATTAAAATAATAAAGTACAAACTCCGTGATTTTTGAGTGATGTTATTTAATTAGCAAATTTACTTTTTAGCAGAATTAATTTTATTTTAAATTTAATTATTGCGACTATTGTTGTTGATAGATCTGTTCTTTGTTTTCAATATTTTATAAGAAATATCACACAAATAGCTAAGCTATATTCGTGCATCTTTGTCGTTCTTCCCGGGTTGTACGTTAAACAAACAGTATAATAATATAAATCAGGTATCTATTATGTAACAATTGTGTAGCAGAACAAATGGTCAATCAATTTATAACAGGAATCAGAAATTGCTCAGCCTCAATACATTTTTATCATTAAAACTCTTTACTATTTAAATTATTTTTAACAAAACTGCAACATGCCGTGCATTATTGAAACGTAGTTAAAATTATATATTTCTAATTAATAGCTAAACAATCGGTACTAAAATGCACCATTCCAGATATGGAACTGCAAAAAATTTCTTGGGTAGGGGACTCCCCCCCCCCGTTAAAGTTGTCTAGATCCGCCCCTGTGCCCCAGGATCATTTCTTCGGCACACCCCCCCCCCCGAAAAAAATTTCTCCCCCCCCCCCGAAAATGTCTTTGCCCCCCCCCCCAATCCAATATTCCTGGCTACGAGCCTAAATAAATGGGGTCATCAATGGGGTCACTCACTAATTGGGAGCCCTATTATGGGATGTTGATGTAATGGGGAGGTGGGGGGGGCTCACTTCAAAAAGAATGTAGGACGTTTTTCACCTGTCGGAGCCCCTCATGTCCCAGGGTCCTCAAATATCATGTCCTATTTCGACACTACTCATAAAATATAATATAAAAAAATCTTTAGTGAGACAGAAATAAAGGATCACCCAATTTAATGTTTAGCCAATGGGAAATGAGATAAAGGGGGGGGGGGTTAAACTGTGCATTGCATGTCTAAAACCTATCAAGACAGCCATTAGATTCATTTCAAGACCATTTCATTTACATCATCATTTGACGCCATTCGGTACCACCAATAAAAAAAAAATGGATGGAAGATGGTGGTGAGATTACCCCCCACCAACAACAACAGTACCCCATTAGCCGTTAGTCTCTCGGCCACTTGTTTGGCCAGCAGGACGGAATTAAAAGAAAAGTCCTCTCCATCTCCTGCTTTCCACTTCAAGCTAACCAGTTCGCTTGACCTGTTCTTACATCTGACTGTTGTGGTCGATGTCGGAAGTTGTTGGTGTTTTGTTTTAATGGTTGAGATAGAGCCAGTGTTAATTGCAAACCCCTAGAAAATTACATGGTTTCATTACTCATGAAAATACCACTACATTGTTATTATATGTATTAATTGCTGATCAGAGGCGTGGGCAAGGGGGAGGGGCATCATGCCCCGGGCGCTACTCACAAAGGGGTACAAAATGGTATATTTTACATATAATATTATATGGTTTTCGAATGGTGGGGGGGGCGATAAAAAGGTATTAAAAGGGTATTGTGCCCCGGGCGCGAGTTAAGCTCGCCACGGCACCGTTGCTAATTATAACAGGGTATTTTTTTTTAACTATTATTTATTTTTTAGACATCGCAAAAACTTTTTCCAGACAAGACTCATTCGATAAAAAATACTATTAGCATTTGTATAAGTCCTACGTTTGGGTGGCGAGCGGTTGCATATTATAATTTGTATAGGCTAAAAATAGATCTATAAAAGTACCCAATTCTGAATCTCAACTCCGCTGTATTCTCCCCCCCCCCCCTTTGCTATTTTCTCTTCCCCTCAATTTTTGTACAATTGTTTTACCTTTTCCCATTTTTCATTCTCTCTCTCCCGCCCCCTCCCCCAATGTCGACCCAGTTTGTAAATGTACTTGAAATCCCTCTTTTCCATATTCTTCAATCTTTTTTACAAATCCCATATATTCTGTCTCTACTCTAATCCTCCCTATTCTTAGCTATATCAATTTATATTAATGTGAATTTTCAATCGAAATGATTCTAACATGGCTCTCGCATTCTTAAGATTTGCTAGAAAACACGTTGGCCCCAATAGTTAATAGCTTATGTTACCTCTAAAGCAAAAAATAATAACAGACCCACCAATTATATTTTTTGTGAGTCTTTTAAATGAAAGCACCTGGTGCTCTCTAATCCCAGGCCTCAGGAATACAATAGTCTTTAGAATACTTTTATATACTCTCACAGCTCAATACCTGAACGCACAGACATGGGTTCCGTACAAGAGCAGTTAACGATTACAACAATAAATAATAATGGCTACTGTTCTTGCCGGCTTCGATTCTTTTTTTTTTCTATCGTCTGTGTTCCTACGTCATCGCTGCAGCCCGTCATCGCGTTCAATTACAATTTCCATGGTGCGCTGACACAGGGAATTCCCAGATACCACCAAGGGCAACGAGGGAGTTATAACAATACCTACAGTGCGGGGACGGATGGTCGAGTGCTATAGATGCTCAACCAAGGGATTTTTTTTTTAGGTTTAAGTCCTTCAAGTCCTGTCAGCTTGAAATGGCCTACCTGTGAGGGAAGTGAAGGTGAGTGGGCGTTGTGCTAGTCACACAGCCCCGTTAAATGCCGAGGTTACAGAAACATATACATTCTACACTTCATCTGCCCCGATGAAGCTTTAGGGGCTAGGGGAACTTTACTTCTTTACCTACAGGGCGACCGCCATCAAATATTGGGAATGTGGAAATCTCTCAATATATCATTATGGCTCATTGCTTGACCCTACATATTGGTAAGTCATTCTATTGTAGCAAATTACAGAGCCCTACATATATGTAAGTCATTCTATTATAGCAAATTACAGAGCCCTACATATATGTAAGTCATTCTATTATAGCAAATTACAGAGCCCTACATATATGTAAGTCATTCTATTATAGCAAATTACAGAGCCCTACATATATGTAAGTCATTCTATATATAGCAAATTACAGAGCCCTACATATATGTAAGTCATTCTATTATAGCAAATTACAGAGCCCTACATATATGTAAGTCATTCTATTATAGCAAATTACAGAGCCCTACATATATGTAAGTCATTCTATTATAGCAAATTACAAGAGCCCTACATATATGTAAGTCATTCTATTATAGCAAATTACAGAGCCCTACATATATGTAAGTCATTCTATTATAGCAAATTACAGAGCCCTACATATATGTAAGTCATTCTATTATAGCAAATTACAGAGCCCTACATATATGTAAGTCATTCTATTATAGCAAATTACAGAGCCCTACATATATGTAAGGCATTCTATTATAGCAAATTACAGAGCCCTACATATATGTAAGTCATTCTATTATAGCAAATTACAGAGCCCTTGATATTTGTTCGAGTTGCACTCCCTTGCATCGGCCCTGCCACCAATCAATGTGGGTCATGGCTGTGAATAGCTTTAATCAGATACTTCAGAATCCAATGAATCTGTTATCTGTCTCTCTGTCTGTCTGTCTGGTCACTGGTGTACAGTATCTCTGTTACACTCTCGGCTGTACGTGACTCGAGGTCCTAACGCACTGGTTAACTGGACTTAAGAAGCCATTAAGTCAGCCATTAGTTTGGAAACACTGGCAGTACGATGACCAGACTTAGGATTTAATCTATATTGCATCATCGATTTCTTCTTCATTCTTTATCCAGTTTCTGTATCGGTTGATGATGATATTTAAATTATAGCCCAATTTTCAATGCCATGTTTGTTTGTTTTTTTTTTGTTTGTTTTGTGTTCTTGTTGTTTTGTTCTTTTTTTTTTTGTTTGTTTAAAAAAAAAATACTATAAAAAGAATATTTACATAAATTACCTATAATGTTTGACAGATTGCAACAATAATTTTAATTTAAAAAAAAACACGTCCATTAATGGAAGACGTGTTTTGATCATTCAAAAAGATTCCTAAAAAAAGAAAGTTGTATCTTTCAATCTGTACGTCAGTCTTCTGTGAAAGTTGTACATTTCAATCTGTACGTCAGTCTTCTGTGAAAGTTGTACATTTCAATCTGTACGTCAGTCTTCTGTGAAAGTTGTACATTTCAATCTGTACGTCAGTCTTCTGTGAAAGTTGTGCATTTCAATCTGTATGTCCGTCTTCTGTGAAAGTTGTATGTTTAATTGAATTCAGTGTTGTTTTCTTGAGCTTATGTTGTAAAATCTTTATTTGTTTGTTTTTGTTTGTTTTGTTTGAAGTACCTGTCTTTATGCATGTCGTATGTTACATGTTTGCCTTATAAAGGCTGTGTATTTATCTACGCAATATAATAACGCAGTGGCTCCGGCACCAGCCAAAACCATTATATTAGGGTATAAGGAACATGGCATATATAATTTTTTTCAGAATTTTTTTTCAGGATTAGGGTTAGGGATAGGGTTAGGGATAGGGTTAGGGTTAGGGTGTGGAGCAATATCTATGGCTGGTACCCGAAGTAAAAAAAATACGGGTACGGTCGGACCGAACCGTAGCCACTGCGATATAATAATGTAATTCTGTACGTTCCTTGTGGAAATATGTATTGCCTCTCTGCCGACTAAACTTTATGTTGTAATCAGTGGACTAGACGAACAATCTCAACACACAAAAATTGGTTGGAAAGAAAACATTAGTCGCTGGTCCGAGAAGTACGCTATTTACCATGGGGAAAAAAGTTAAGCTAAATTACAAATAGTCATTCAAGTAACAAACTAGTGTCTTCACCCAAAGAACATTTGAACCAAATGTAATTCATCATAAATATTTAATACCAATGACTAGAACATCTGCTGGGACAGAAATTTATTTTAGGCATCATCTAGACCAGAGGTTGCCAGCATTTTACACACCAGTTGTTGCCAGCATTTTACACAGGGCCAGAGGTTGCCAGAATTTTACACTAGGCCAGGGGTTGCCAGCATTTTACATTAGACCAGGGGCTGCCAGTATTTTACATTAGACCAGAGGTTGCCAGTATTTTACATTAGACTAGGGGTTGCCAGCATTTTACACTAGGCCAGAGATTGCCGGTATTTTACACTAGGCAAGAGGTTGCCAGCATTTTGAACCATACCAGGGGTTGCCGATATTTTACACCATACCAGGGGTTGTCGGTATTTTACATTAGACTAGGGGTTGCCAGTATTTTACATTAGACTAGAGGGTTGCCAGCATTTTACATACCAGATGCTACCAGTATTTTACACTAGATCAGAGGTTGCCAGTATTTTACATTAGACTAGGGGTTGCCAGCATTTTACACTAGGCCAGAGGTTGCCGGTATTTTACATTAGGCTAGGGGTTGGCAGCATTTTACACTAGACCAGAGGTTGCCGGTATTTTACATTAGACTAGGGGTTGCCAGCATTTTATACACCAGATGCTACCAGTACTTTACACTAGACCAGAGGTTGCCAGTATTTTACATTAGACTAAGGTTTGCCAGTATTTTACACTAGACCAGAGGTTGCCAGCATTTTACACTAGGCCAGGGGTTGCCAGCATTTTACACTAGGCTAGGGGTTGCCAGCATTTTACACACCAGTTGTTGCCAGCATTTTACACAGGACCAGGGGTTGCCAGCATTTTACACTAGGCCAGGGGTTGCCAGCATTTTTCACTAGACCGGGGGTTGCCAGTATTTTACACTAGGCAAGGGGTTGCCAGCATTTTACACCATACCAGGGGTTGTCGGTATTTTACATTAGACCAGGGGCTACCAGTATTTTACATTAGACCAGAGGTTGCCAGTATTTTACATTAGACTAGGGGTTGCCAGCATTTTATACTAGGCCAGAGGTTGCCGGTATTTTACACTAGGCAATGGGTTGCCAGCATTTTACACCATACCAGGGGTTGCCGATATTTTACACCATACCAGGGGTTGTCGGTATTTTACATTAGACTAGGGGTTGCCAGTATTTTACATTAGACTAGGGGTTGCCAGCATTTTACACACCAGATGCTACCAGTATTTTACACAAGATCAGAGGTTGCCAGTATTTTACATTAGACTAGGGGTTGGCAGCATTTTACACTAGACCAGAGGTTGCCGGTATTGTACATAAGACTAGGAGTTGCCAGCATTTTATACACCAGATGCTACCAGTATTTTACACTAGACCAGAGGTTGCCAGTATTTTACACTAGGCCAGGGGTTGCCAGCATTTTACACTAGACCAGGGGTTGCCAGTATTTTATACACCAGGGGTTGCCAGCATTTTACAATAAACCAGGGGTTGCCAGTATTTTACACCAGACCAGGGGTTGCCAGTATATTACACTAGACCAGGGGTTGCCGGTATTTTACACTAGGCCAGGGGTTGCCAGCATTTTACACTAGACCAGGGGTTGCCAGTATTTTACACTAGGCAAGGGGTTGCCAGCATTTTACACCATACCAGGGGTTGTCGGTATTTTACATTAGACCAGGGGCTGCCAGTATTTTACATTAGACCAGAGGTTGCCAGTATTTTACATTAGACTAGGGGTTGCCAGCATTTTATACTAGGCCAGAGGTTGCCGGTATTTTACACCAGGCAATGGGTTGCCAGCATTTTACACCATACCAGGGGTTGCCGATATTTTAAACCATACCAGGGGTTGTCGGTATTTTACATTAGACTAGGGGTTGCCAGTATTTTACATTAGACTAGGGGTTGCCAGCATTTTACACACCAGATGCTACCAGTATTTTACACTAGATCAGAGGTTGCCAGTATTTTACATTAGACTAGGGGTTGCCAGCATTTTACACTAGGCCAGAGGTTGCCGGTATTTTACATTAGACTAGGGGTTGGCAGCATTTTATACTAGACCAGAGGTTGCCGGTATTTTACATTAGACTAGGAGTTGCCAGCATTTTATACACCAGATGCTACCAGTATTTTACACTAGACCAGAGGTTGCCAGTATTTTACACTAGGCCAGGGGTTGCCAGCATTTTACACTAGACCAGGGGTTGCCAGTATTTTATACACCAGGGGTTGCCAGCATTTTACAATAAACCAGGGGTTGCCAGTATTTTACACTAGACCAGGGGTTGCCAGTATATTACACTAGACCAGGGGTTGCCGGTATTTTACACTAGGCCAGGGGTTGCCAGCATTTTACACTAGACCAGGGGTTGCCAGTATTTTACACACCAGGGGTTGCCAGCATTTTACAATAAACCAGGGGTTGCCAGTATTTTACACTAGACCAGGGGTTGCCAGTATATTACACTAGACCAGGGGTTGCCTGTATTTTACATTAGACCAATGGTTGCCAGTATTTTACAAAGTCATCTACATTTCCACTCAAATTTATGGTTAGATACAGTCAATTAAAAAATATATTTAAAAGAATAAATTATAATCGTAGCTTTAACACTGTGTATTCATTGTATCATTGTATTATCTTCCTTCGCTAAAGCTATTGTATTTATTGTATCACTGTAATATCTTCCTTCGCCAGAGCTATTGGATTTATTGTATCAATGTTACTAATTATCCCCGCTACCTGGGCTGTCTTATTAGCCTCAAGAATATAGAAGGCCGCATGCATGTTGATCATACATACACATTTTATTCCCTTTGGTGTGCGTCATATATGAGCCAGCACAACAGTTAGTCGGGGGGGGGGGGCACAATACTTTTAAGACTGTTTCGCTCGTCACTACTAAGCTTCTAGCTATCCCAGTCAAAGCTGTTCTGAGTCTATGTTTTCGGGGAGGTTGGGGGGAGGGGGCTATGCTAACTATTCTGTTAGGGCCCAGAAAGCGCAAATCTGGATAGCAATGTATTCTAAAAAGAGAGGCTATTTATCAACCATGGTGAAGGCTTTGTCCAGTACTCACTCTATACACACCTGCGCATGTTGCACTCACCGTTCTTTTTGTTTACAATGTGCGACTTTTGTTTACAGTGTGCGATTTTTGTTAACAATGTGCGACTTTTGTTTACAGTGTGCAACTTTTGTTTGCAATGTGCGACTTTTGTTTACAGTGTGCGATTTTTGTTTACAATGTGCGACTTTTGTTTACAGTGTGCGACTTTTGTTTACAATGTGCGACTTTTGTTTACAATGTGCGACTTCGTCTCTTTGTCTAAAGGGAGACGGGTCGTACTAATTGGTTTGACGGGTTGCCATTGTAACTGTGGCAAATGTATTGTTTTTTTAATTACTTGAGGTCGAACATCGATTCTCAGACTCACTGTATGTGCCAAGGTAAAGGGAATCAAATAAATATTTTCTAGGCTGCATAATTTTAGAAAAGTAGGACAAGACTTAATGGGCAAGTAACTGTGACAATGAGGTTTGAGGTCATAAATGTTTTACAGGAGACCGTTAATTGGTTACTCAGGGTCACTTAGTACAAAAGTTTAGCGATTTGCGATGTTTGTTACGTCCACGTGGTCGGAGTCTTTCGTATGAATAGCCAAAGTATGTGTTATCTCTAAAGAGAAGTACGGTTTAATAGTTTGAGTTCAGAGGAGTCCCTTTAGTCAAAAATTATTCTATGGCCCAAGATTTGTCAGCGATTTTAACTAGGCCCCCAGAGTGTAACTTTACTTAGGGCCTCCCTAGTGTACCTTTTCCTAGAGGCCCTAAACACATATAAACGGTTTTGCATGTGACAATATTCTTAAAAAGTCGCATGAGCCACCTGAGGTATCGTAAAAGACCAACCAGTTGAGTAATACTAAAACCTATTCTAGAACCACTGTGTTAGGCAGATGTTATGAGATGCGAAGAATGATAATCATGGCACATCTGCATGAACAATTTGCCATCTGTCTCAAGTGTTTTTCTTTGAAAAATCTCATTCGGCTGTTGAAGTTTGTTGAAACTGTACGGAACGATACCACCATAGGGTACACTTATGGAATAATGATATGTTCAATCATTGTACTCAGAGGGAACCAATGGTCGCGTGGTGTGTATGTGACGCCCCTGTAAGTATGATCTTAGATTCTATAAACCACTAATGGAACGGTTTTTATGGTGCCCTTCTTTCTTCCCCAGCATAGCCGATAGTGCAATGGCAATGGGAGGAGATATGACGGAGAAATGAGCCATAACCTAAAATATCCACTGGTCCTCACCGGAGATCAAACCAGGGACCCTGAAATCAACAGCCGAGTGTTCTACCACACGACCAACCGCCCCCCCCCCCACCCCACCCCCTTTTGTGGTCGTGTGGTAGAACGTTAGACTGTCGACCTGAGGACTCCGCATACGATCTTCAGCGAGAATCAAAGGAATTTTTTTTCGATTCAAGTTCCCTACATATCTCCCGTGGCGTCTCCACGGTCATTGCACTATCGGCTTTGTTTGGGGGGGGGGGGAATGGCATCGCTAAATCCTTCGCATAGTAGTTTATAAAAATTAAGAGGGAAGCATCTCATTCATTGCAGATCATTGTACTCGGTTCACCAAATGACGTCAGAGGAACAAATAAAAGAATTCAATGGGAGCTATTATGTGCTGAGTACTGATGACGAACAATTCAAATTTACTGTCACACTTTCACTTCATTCACTGATTACCATAAGAATAGATTGACCTGTTTGTTTGAAATGTCCCTGTCTCTAATAGACAGACAAAATGTAAGAATTGTTTGAAACATATTTCGTCTCCCTAGAAGTGTATTCCCCCAGATAAATGTATCAATTCAGTGTATTCCCCCAGATAAATGCATCAATTCAGTTGTTGTTTTTATTTTCAATCTGATTTTTATATGTCTACATGTTTTATTCTCATCCACCATCCCACGCCTTTTCTATGTTTGTTAATACGTCACCCACCCACACACACACACACCAAATATATTTCCTCATTTTCTACCCCCCCCCCACCCATTTTAAAATAATCTGCAAGTCAACACCAGTGGTCTCCAAGGTGGTCAGCGTCATTATGCCATTGTCAGGGTCGGTTGGAGAAATATTTATCTAATAAATCACAACTATAATAAACTACTCCATAGTTTTGTATAGGTAAAATACTCAGATGAACTATTTGAACTTATCAGTAACAGTCTTTAGCCGCTTTGATTTTATTTTTTATTTTTTATTTTACCAAAGTTTTACTTTGGATCTCGAAATGTCATACAAAATAAAATTTTGGTTATAAGCTTCAGAATTTTAAAAAATGGATTTTTTAAGACCATCATATCTGTTTAGCTGTTATAAGTTATCCTAATGTTTGACAGTTTTATAGATTAAACAAAGAATACGAGGGGGGGGAGAGAGAGAGAGAGCATAAAAAAAAAGATAGTTGGCTCTAAAATTGGTCAGTTAATTAAATCGTCAGATGGGAGATACATCATCAGATGAATTTAAGGGTTTTATTGTTTTGTGTCCTGGAGCTGAAATATTATATCTAGCTCACATTTGACTCAAAGGTAAAATAAAACAAAGCCATTCAAACTTAATTATACAATTTTAAAAAAACATATGTTTACGGCTTTAAATCGCGTAGATACATCGATAGATAGTTAGACAGACAGACAGACGGACGGGCAGAAAGATAGACAGACAGTCAGACAGACAGACAAATAGATAGATAGATAGATAGATAGATAGATAGATAGATAGATAGATAGATAGATAGATAGATAGATAGATAGATAGATAGATAGATAGATAGATAGATAGATAGATAGATAGATAGATAGATAGATAGATAGATAGATAGATAGATAGATAGATAGATAGATAGATAGATAGATAGATAGATAGATAGATAGATAGATAGATAGATAGATAGATAGATAAATTAGAAGAAAAGAAAATAATGAAATATTTTTGAATGGTATTCTTTACATCGGCCGTAGAACCCTTGTAAATATATTTTGTTCAACTTTATTTACCAGTATAACAAAGTATAAGGCATGTGTATAGAACATTTTACTCTTTATACACACACACAAGCGGCTCTTCGTTGACTTTTGCACTTCTCAAATTGCGCCATTTTTTTTTAAATCTCTAAAAATGTGTTTTTCTTAAATCTACAATAAATTTGCTATGACATAATTGACTAACATAGACGGTGGTTCAACCGACAGACCTTCACACCGTGCGGTGTAAAGTACGTTCATGGCAATAAAAGTCACATGTCTGCACGTTTCAAATACACGACACCGCATGAGTTGAAAGCGTATATCGCTAAAAAAAAAAAGTCTGAGTTCTACGTCACACCTTTGCTGAGTTAAAGAAACAGCGCGCGTCGTCGACTGTCTCTATAAAAATAGTCTGGGGAATTCCAAAATTATAGAAACTGAAAGAGACAATGTATGCTAAATGAGAGTATGTTTGGTGCGCATTTTGTTCATCAAATGAATATTTCTTGAATAAAAATGAAAAGCTGGGGAATTCTAAACACAACAAGGATTTCTTATTAATAAATTAAGATTTTTAATGGTTGCGGAAAGGAGGGGGGGGGGGAGTCAAGCAGACGATTCGAGTTGCAACACCGCTATTTTTTTAACCTCACGTCTCTCTTTTTTTTTAAATACGTCATGTTAAACATGATAAATTATAAAATTATAAAAAAAAGAGCTGTTGGAATGGGGATGTAGGGTTGGGAAAGGAGCGTTTAACGGGGGGGGGGGGAGGTCGGGAGAAGTGTAACGTGGTATTGTTAACAGGGTTTGTCGTATGTACATTGAGACCCACTGCGATTCGAGCATGTCTTGAGTGGAAGGGGTTGGCGGGCGGGTGAGGGAAGGAATGATGGGTGTGGGGCTAAGTGGAATAGAATTGGGAATAGAAGAAATAGTTGGATGTTAGATTCAAAGTTTAATGGTCGGGGGTTGTTTTTGTTAAGATTCTATGCCCATAATGAGAATTATTTTCTTTGGGATGAACTATATAAAATATGCTTATTTGATGTATTATTAAGTGTCCCTTAAATGTGTTTTGGCTACAATAATCTGTTCATGTCCTTTGGGGCCACTTCGAGTAGATAGACATGCTATTTTTGTATATAGACTGATTGTTAAAGCGCTCGAATATATATCACCATTTTCAACTCCAACTGCGTGCCTAATAGCCGGTCCGGGTACCGGGCCTGTTCAGCTAGTTATCACCATATAAATACTGAAATGTTTCTCTAACATTTAGCCAATATTAAAAGTGATATACGCCTCTTATATTATCACCATAAATAGACTTGCCATACGTCCCGGTTTCGCCGGGACATTCCCGGATATACTGGGTTCTCCCGGTGTCCCGCCCGGTTGTTGAAATCGTTCCGGTTTAGATTCAGGGCACAGTTTCTTGGAAATAATTGATCAAAATTATTAGATCAGAGAATGATTAATCTGCTCTTGTGTGATCAGTAACATTTTGGTAAGTAACACAGTAATACAAATTTACAGAAGTCGGCAGCAGAGAAGTCCGTTGGAGGTAAAAAAACAACAAGTGGAAAACTGTTTTTTGTTTTGTAAAAATATCATGTTTGTGTACCATTATGAATAAAATAACAAAGATTATCTATTCTATATTTTAAGTGTTTTTTACATGACTGTTTTCAAAACCCCCCCCCCGCCACCCGAAACCGACATCCCTAAACCTAAAGTAAAAAAGACAGAACTGTGCAGGTTGGTCCGTGAAAAAATATGGCAACCCTAACCATAAAAAAACTGAAATGCGTCTCTTATATTATCACGATATAAAAAGATTTAAATGCGTCTGTCATCCACCTTATATGTGGACAATCCTGGTTTATTGTGTAATTTCGTTTAGGAAAGAAAATCCAATTGTATCCAAGTGATGTTAATAAATATACCTTCAGCCACCGTAAAGAATTGTACGCTGGTCAACGTCCACTTCCTGTGCTGACCACTGTCCACACTTCCCGTAGACTTCAGGCCTCTATTCTTCCAGCCAAGCACTGAAAAGGCTGATCTGAAAAGGATGAATAATTTATATCTGGGCAGCACTTTTAGAATAATAGTTATCGTGACATCGTGACCAGGACATTTCTTTACATTTAGTCAGCACACAAATCTATCGTGACATCGTGACCAAGACATTTCTTTACATTTAGTAAACACACAAATCTATCGTGACATCGTGACCAAGACATTTCTTTACATTTAGTCAACACACAAATCTATAACAATTCAATTCTGAATAAGATAATTAATGAATTTTTCCTCGTCTATTTTTTTTAAGATCTAAAATAAAATAGACAAAATCAGTGAGCTCGCTCACACATCGGAGAGCACACTTCTAATTTAGCAGGCCAGTAAACCCTTATGTTGCGCATATAACAAAACAAGGAAATACATTTCCTTCCAAAGATGCAACAGCCAATAATAGCTTGCGTCGCACGCATTTTTAGGATAATTGCAGAACAACATCAAGTAGATTTTTAAAAAAAAAGGAATTCGTTGGAAATCAATTTATATAACTGCTCGCTGTCTTCTTATAATTAGAAAAAACCCCACAGAGGTCGCGAAATAAATGAGTTCTCTGAGTGCAGTGCTGACTTGTAAAAACATCAAAGACATCATAATTTAACAGTTGACAACAAAAACAAATTTATCAGCAGCACAACAGCCAGGAACCATAATCAGGTTTATCTTATGAGCTTTATCTCCCCTTTCTCTAGTGAATGAAACCATAAATTATGTTTGCAACTGTCTAATGTGGTCATTTTTGGCTTCGTTTCACTGGAAATCTTAGCTCGTACTTTCTAAACAATGTCTCTCGAAATATTCTTCATTGTGTATTTTAATTATCTATCGACTTGGTCTGACAACTATTTTTTTTTAATCCATTACTTTCAACGGGTCTAGGGCATCAGATGATTCTTTCGATTCTCCCCGCATAATTCCCTAATCCCACTCATTTTTGAGTTTTTGAGATTAAACAAATCTGTTGATACATAAATTGTTGTTTATTAAGTTTTTGCTACATAAGCTGATGTTACAAAAGCCGTTGTTACTTAAGATGTTTTTTTGTTAAAGAGACTGGTTCATTAACATAGTTTGTTTTTTTTCAACTAAATTTGTGCCCTTGTATAATAAACACAGGCAAAAACAAATATATGTTATTGCATTCACGTATTTGGGGAGGGGGGGGAAGAGCTTGCCCATACCCACCCTCCTCCCACTCTCATCCAGCGATGTAGATCTGGCTAATGTTACCCTGGAATAGTTTGGTTATTACAAAAACTAGATCTGAAATTAACTCTAGATTAATCGATACAGATTATTTCATGTGTGATTTTTATTCCAAGAAAATTATGATTATATTACAATGGTTATTAAATGCTGCTTTCTACCAATAAGGCTCTCTCTCTCTCTCTCTCTCTCTCTCTCTCTCTCTCTCTCTCTCTCTCTCTCACTCTCTCTCTCTCTCTCTCTCTCTCTCTCTGAATAAGTTTTTTTTATTACTTAACTAGTAAATCCTGTTCCATTGACTATTGTGTGGTTCGTTATAAGACTTAAATTTTACCATATGAATAAAGAGCGTGACGCTCTTTGAACTTACATATCAAATAATTCAGTTTAGTTTATGAGAGTTGACATTAAGTGAAACAAATGCATTAAGTATAAGTCTATATGTCCATTAAATTTGTTCTTAGCCAATGTGTGTTTATATGAGTCGGTTGAAGTCATGCAAAAATTGTTGTACTCTTTAGTGAATCATAGTTTGAAATGAGTTTATATATATATACAATATTTATTATTAAAAACATAGACTAAAACAGAAAAGAGCCATTGCAAGGGTTAACTTAGCCAAGACTGGGTATTTATCTCAATGTAGCTTCAACCACTGTCCAAGTCAATTTAGGTTTTCAATGTATTAATTAACAACGTCTTGAAGAGGAATGCAGCAAGGGCTTATCATTAAAATAAGAAGACATTTCCTGCATCAGAGTTTTCTTCTAAAGTTGTTTGGTGCCTGACATTTTAACATGGGCTTGTCTGTTATTTGATGTCTAAACTTGACTCTCATGGGCTTGTCTGTTATTTGATGTCTAAACTTGACACTCATGGGCTAGCGCGGGCTTGTCTGTTTTTTATACCTGACCATAACACTCAAAGGCTTGTCTGTTGTTTGATAGCTACACTCATAGTCTTGTCTGTTGCTTGATGCCTGCAGTCACAGGCTTGTTTGTTATTTGATGGCTACACCCATAGTCTTGTCTGTTGCTTGATGCCTGCAGTCATAGGCTTGTTTGTTATTTGATGGCTACACTCATAGTCTTGTCTGTAGCTTGATGTCTGCAGTCACAGGCTTGTTTGTTATTTGATGGCTACACTCATAGTCTTGTATTTGCTTGATGTCTGCAGTCACAGGCTTGTCTGTTATTTGATGGCTACACCCATAGGCTTCTATGTTTATGTTGCTTGATGCTTGCAGTCACAGGCTTGCCTGTTATTTGATGGCTACACTCATAGTCTTGTATGTTGCTTGATGCCTGCAGACACAGGCTTGATAGTCGCTTGATGCCTGCACTCACAGGCTTGTCATTGTTTGATGGCTGTACTCACATGCTAGTCCGTTATTTGATGCATGTACTCACAGGTTTGTCTATTCTATGAATGTACGCTATTTGATGGTAAGTTGTTTAGAATCCTTTCCTACTTTTTCTTTATAGGCCTCATTAAATGCCTTATCGCTTCTCATTTCTTTTTTTTTAAAAATAGTTATTTACTGATTTTACTCTAATCTGAAGTAACAGCGTTTGTATAAAAATAACACATTTAGGTATTGCGTTAAAAACTTAAGTCGCATAGTTTTTTTTTTACGCATTAGTGGCACGTTAATGACAGTTAATCAGCAGCAATGATAAGAATATATGTATAGAACTTAACAGCTACATGAATAGCTCTCATATCTTACCTTGAAATGAATCAGTAATCAGTTCAATTAGTAAATGTACAAAGTAAAAACACTTTAATTCCAAGGGTGCTGTTTTTAAAAGTCTGTCTTAACTTTCTATATTTATAATATTCACAAAGCATCGCTTTCCATAAAAATAAAACTAAAGGATGTTCAGCATGCACATTTTGAATAAAAACATCTAACAATTATTAAATACAATTATCACTTTTTACAATTGAAGTTTTAAACCTACGTAAAAAAATATATTTTTATTTAACACATCTCAGTTTTGAAAAGAAATCGGAATATTTGACTTCATTGACAGGGTGGCATCGCCCTGAGAGAGAGAGAGAGAGACCGAGTGAGGGGAGGGAGGATGTGAGAAGCGGAACAAGTGCATGCCCGCTTCATGTCTGTCCCGCCACTTCTCGTGGCTGAAGCTGCTCTTAAATGGAGATACGGTGGTGTTTGTATGAAGTTAGAACGTTGTTGTGAGGCTGCAGGGATGTTATGAAGTTACATCGTTGTTCTGCAGTTGCGGTCCCGTTATAAAAGTTAACTTGTTGTATTAGGTTAAATGGGTAGTTATGAAGTTACTATGTCGTTTGAAGTTACAGGGGTGTTACGGAGTTGCAACGGTGTTATGGGGCTCCAACGGTGTCGTTGGGGCTACAACGGTGTCATGGGACTACAACGGTGTCATGGGGCTACAACGGTGTCATTGAGGCTACAACGGTGTCATGGGGCTACAACGGTGTCATGGGGCTACAACGGTGTCATGGGACTACAACGGTGTCATGGGGCTACAACGGTGTCATGGGGCTACAACGGTGTCATGGGACTACAACGATGTTATGGAGTTACAGCGGTATAATGGGGCTACATCGGTGTAACGCTGTTACAATGGTGTTATGGGGTTACGGTCATGTTACGATTTTACAAAGTTGTTCTTTATTCACAGTCGTTCTAAGAAGGAGTAGTGGCGGCCTTGGTGGGCACTTAGGCTACTGCCCTAGGCACCGCCCCGTAACGGAAGATACAAGACATTTTTCTAAGGCCAAATTAGGAAGAAATGCTAAATAGTGCTAAAAGGGGAGTAACAGATAGGCCCGTGAGTATTATGACGAATGTGTATCTGGGAGCAGCATTAAGACAGATTGGCCGGTGAGTATTATGACGAATGTCTATCTGGGAGCAGCATTAAAACAGATTGGCCCGTGAGTATTATGACGAATGTCTATCTGGGAGCAGCATTAAGACAGATTGGCCCGTGAGTGTTATGACGAATGTCTATCTGCTGGAGATTTTAACAATTCAATTTCATGTTAGAGGGCTCTATACGTATTCCCTTCCTGTCAATTTATTTCTGCCACGAAATGCACACCGGCTAATCTACAAACCTCTCAAAAAACATGATGGCGCTTCTGCTGGAAGCCATGCTGATGGCAATACAGGGTCTTGCGTCCCAACATCATGTGCATGTGACCCTTCAATGGGTTCCCGGGCAAGTGGACGTGCCTGGACATGAACGGGCAGACTGCATTGCCAAGGCAATCCAACAGTCGACAGATCCCAAAGTGCAGCCCGTGAGTGCACGAAAGAGCTCATTCGAGGCAGCGCGTGCCAAGATCTGTCTCTTTGGACAATCGAAGTGGTTCTCGAGCTGGGACAATGGGGTGAACGGAAGAAACGTCCGAAAGTTTCTAGAGCGGCCGTCCAGAACCGACCCGCGGTGGAAGCTTAAGAGAGTCGAGCAGGCGCTAATTGCCCAGTTCCGTAATGGGCACTGTCCTATTGGCGCGTACTTTGGGAGGTTGAGGCCCAATGTCGACACCCTTTGCAGACACTGCACGGAGGTGGATGAAACCGTGTATCATTTGTTTTTCGAGTGCCCCGGACTGGCGGACCACAGGGTGGACCAGTCCAGAAGCTTGCTGGCCATTTGGCTCTATGGCAGTCTCCAGATATTGAGAGACACAGCAAGTCTGATCTCACGGGCTCTAAGAGACTAATTCTCAGCCCGCAGTTACACTGAGAGAGTTCAAAGAGAGAGAAAAAGGTATTATAAAGGTATTGTGCCCCGGGAGCGAGTTAAGTTCGCTACGCCACTGGTCATGGTTGTTGTTTTGTTTTGTTTCGAAAGTCTATTTGATCAAATGATAATAGCAAGTGAGCAGATAGATAGATAGATAGATAGATAGATAGATAGATAGATAGATAGATAGATAGATAGATAGATAGATAGATAGATAGATAGATAGATAGATAGATAGATAGATAGATAGATAGATAGATAGATAGATAGATAGATAGATAGATAGATAGATAGATAGATAGATAGATAGATAGATAGATAGATAGATAGATAGATAGATAGATAGATTCTCACTACCACCAAAACTCATCGAGCAAATTTCTTTTATGTTTATTATTTCACTTAACGTTTATTTCAATAGTCAGCCCACGATCGGCCGATCTCATTACACGTCGTGAGAATGTTTTGGACACTGTACTACCTACCACAGCTGGTGGTACCACGTGACGTCCTCAGCCCATGCCGTCAATGACAAAGTTGTCCAGTTTAGCTTCAGTAGCACTTAAACTGATGATTAACAAATACGGTACTTTGATAATAGTATTCCTCGCCAATGGGTTGTGTGTATTGGATTGCTCACATATTTTATAACGCTTTATTATTGGCAGGAGGGTTGGTCTAGTTGATTGGTTTATGTGTTTGTTTATTGTTTGTTTTTGGTTTGTGTTTTTTTTGTTGTTTTTTTTTTGGTTTGTTTGTTTGTTTGTTTCTTTTTTTGTTCGTTTGATTGGTTGGTTTATTTGTTTGTTTAATTGTATGTTGCTTTGTTTATGTGTATGCTTATTTGGTTTATTTGTATTTTTTGGTTTATCTGTTTGTTTATATTTGGTTGGTTTATTTGTTTGTTTGGTTTATTTATTTAGTATTAATTAGCTACAAAGTGATGGGTTGGGTATTTGATACTAGAAGTAATAATATTACATGTACTAAAGATATTTTTTTCCAATTTATACTATATATCTTAATTTTAAGTAGGGTGAAAAAAAAATGGAATACAAATCACAACAGATTTGAGACATTTGTACGACCTATAATCAGTGGCGTAGCTAAGGGGGGGCGGGGGGGGCGGACCGCCCCGGGTGACAGCCTATGAAGGGTGACACTATGTCACCTCCAACAAATAAAAAAAGTGGCAGTTATAGCAATTTAAGTTGCATGACCATATTTATATTGAATATATTTATATACTAATAAGAACAATGTTTTTGCATCTTCTCATAGAGTCAAATGATACTTAGACTTATAAGCGAAAAATGTTGCCGATCTGAATTCGGGATTTCACTTGTATAAATACGTTTGCCATTCATTGGCTGAACTAAGGGGAAAAAACCACACATGAATATGTGTTATACTGATGTCGATGGTGAGACCGGTAACTTGGCGGTAACTATTTTTAACTGCCAACTTTCTCAGCAAAGAATTATTTACTTACATATTTTAAATATCCAGAATTATATAACAATTAAGAACATAATTTTATTATATTTCTGACTGAACAAAAAATAAAATTATTGATCTATTGCTATTTAGCATTTTAGATTGATCAAAATAATATATTTAGAACTGTCAATAAAATATGACAGTTTGGCAGCACTGCAGTAGACAAGCACGTTTAGCTTATGTCAGAATGTTTGTTTAGTCTCGTCACCTGTCATCCAACATCCCCCTTCCTGCACCCCCCTCCCCTGTACCCTTTCCTTTTTTCCAAAGAGTCGTCGTGTTATTTTAGCGATAACACAATGGGAGTTAACTCTTTTTAATTACTGGTGCCTCTGCAACTTAAAAGATTTTTAGCGCATTTTCGAGAAAAATGCGCTATTGTCCCCATTTTTTGTCTGTCTGTCATCACCCTAGATCTCAGCAATCATAAGTGCTAGACCCATATGGTGTATATACTTTTTTTGTAGTCTTGTTTTAATTGTTAGAGCGCTCAGCATAGCGATAAAACGTTTTACTTTATTATTGTACATGTATGTGTTCTTTTAATACATTGGGTGTATTCGAATGTTGAAAAAAAAACATAAGTAAGTATGTTTACATTAAAATATTCTAGATGTAGCGAGATTGATTTTTTTTGTCTTTTTTGTTTTAAATCTTCATGTTTAATTACCCAAATCTGCTTTTTCTCACGCTTTTTCATTTAATTTCTGAAATAAAAGTAAGAAAAAAATCACTATAGTAATTTAGTTTAATTAACTCTTGTAGCTTTTACGGGGTGATTTTTTGAATGATACAATTAGTGAACATCTGCTAGGAATCTTGATTGACAGGTGCCATGGTTTAGAAACGATGGAACTTGTGTGACAGAGGGGGTACGTCATCTAAAATGTAACTGGGTTGGGAAAGGGGGAAAAATTTAAAAAAAACCGCGTTAATAATAAGTGGGCATCTACTTTCTGGAGTACGATAATGCAGCAAGCATGGCTGAAATCCACGGTGGTGTGCAACAAAAAATCAAAGGCAATTTTTGTACCTTATTCCAATCATTCTTTGAACTTTGTGGCAAACATTCGTTTGCTAACAATCCGTCGTGTAACGTTTTTTGGAAGTCTTGAGGCGCTGTACATGCTGATGCAGTGAAGCCAGTGATATAGAAGTTGTAACAAGTTTGTGGAAGCCATTGAAGCTCTGTGTGATGTCGAAGAAAGCGTCGAGACAAGAGGAGCTGTGCACAATCTGTTGCCAGCTATATGCGACTTTTCTTTTATTTCGTTCTTGTTTTTCTGGGGTGACGTTTTACAAGAAGTTGACTCAGCACAGAAGTACATGCAAACACCAGGTATTACTGTGGACATGGTTGCAACTAAACTCTCAAGGTCTTTTTGGAAGTGCAGCGTTCGAAGGTTGTTGACAATGCCGTCCAGCAGGCATTTGTGAAATTGTAGAACTTGATATCCTTACAGAGAAGAGAATCAATAGAAAGACAAGATTACCAGGCGAGGAAGCAAGAGATGCTTGATTGTCATTGCAGCAGGAGACTAAGAGAGCAATGTTAGAGTGTCTGGACCGTTTTCATATGGAGTTAGATACGAGAGGAAAGGCAGTGAATGACATTTTGCTGACTTTTTCTTCCGTTCAGCCAGATCATATTATTTGTACCAACGACGAAGAAATACAGTCTTCTGTTACCAAGCTCACAGCCATGTATGATGAGCTGTCTGAAAAAGACCTTTGTCTAGAAATTCCATGTTTAAGGCGACACCTACAAGCAACCGAAATAAACTTGGAGGAAGCCAAGCACTGGACTGTACAGCAATTCCTACGGTTTGTCATCAAGTGGGAATTTGTTGAATCATTGCCATATCTTACGCTGACTCTAAGATTCTTTCCGGCAATATGTGTTTATGTGGCATCGTGTGAAAGAAGTTTCTCGAAAATGAAACTTATAAAAAATTACCTCCGGTCAACCATAAGCCAGTCGAGATTGTCGGATATGGCTGTTCTGTCCATTGAACGCGCGCTTACAAGACAAAATAGATTTCGACGATGTCATTGACCTGTTTGCCACAATGAAAACAAGAAGACATTCCTGCTAGGACTATAATGTCGAAGGACATTCAGACATTCTTTTGGGCTGTGCATTCCGAGTTCTGCAGTTTGTATTTAGATGTTCTGAAAGTGAAATGTTGCGTTTTAAAAAATGTTTGGATTTGAACTATTTGTTTTGTGATATTGGATTTGGGTTTTGTCTTGGATCATACATCTAAGCAGTAACGTACCGGTCAGTTGAGTAAAGTAGAGCCTAGAGGTAGAGTATATATGAAAGTTTAGCCACACCTAACCATTCAGCATAGGGTCGTGTGGGGTCACTGGGGTGACATTCGAACGGACCGCCCCGGGTGACGTTTACTCTAGCTACGCCACTGCCTATAATAAAGCTTTATACTATGCAGTGATGCACTCATTTTTCTAAACCATCCTTTGTATTCCTCCATTCTATAGTATCCCTTTCTCTGTGCCTTCCATAAGTAACTCAACTCATAGAGAATCTATTTTTATTTAACATAAAATATATGTACAAGAGTATCAAAATACTTAATATGCCCTACGAAACTCTCTGTTTCTAAATGTTTAAATAAGGGAAAGAAAAAGTCATTGAATGAAAGACAGACTCTCTCTCTCTCTCTCTCTCTCTCTCTCTCTCTCTCTCTCTCTCTCTCTCTCTCTCTCTCTCTCCCCCTCCCTCCTTAACATCGATCTATTCAAACTGACCGTTCAGGTTTGTTGGGCCTGCAAGTCACATTGCTGATGTGGTCAATTCATTGACCGACCAAAGCTCATTTTATTTTGGACACTTCCATCTCACATTTATGTTTCAGAAAATCATGACAACCAGACAACTTTTGAATTATTTTTTTATTCTTCCATTTCTTCATCTATCCTGTCAGCTGGATTACTTGATCTTCTTTTCTTCCCTTTTTCTTTTCAATCCCGCCAACTTATTACGTCTGCTACGAAAACCAAAAAATAAAAAACCTCCATTGTGTCTAAAAATAACTTTTCTTACCGCCTAATTTATCCTATTTTTTACATTTTCGAAAAAAAGAAAACAATATAACAGTAATTATATATATATGTGTGTGTGTGTGTGTGTGTGTGTTTATGTGTGTGTGTGTGTGTGTGTGTGTGTTTTGGGAAACATAGTTTTTAAATTACATAAGCTAAATATAGTTCTGTTATTCTCCTCTATGCTATTTATAATTTAATGAAGTCATTAATTCACTGCCAACTCTCGCTATGTTCATCAAATGTTTCATTGACAGAATGGCAGCTTATTACTGTTTTTATGCATGAAAGCATTTCACATTCAATAATTTTCAACGATCTGTAAAATATAAATGTCTTCATTGTATAAATAAAACAACACAGAAATTCACTACAATTACGTGTGACCGACATTTTTTTTCTTCAATTTGAAAAAAAAAAGAGATAATGAAGAAAGATCTAGCAATTTTTTTTTGTTCAGAAAAGCAATGCCATGAATTTTCAGTGGGTTTTTTTTTTCCTTATGACATTACTGTCTATTCCGTGTATAACTTGGCGCATTGAGATGAAGCTAATGTAAAATGTAGTTATAAAAAACAGCGTGGGTGCATCACAGAGATGTCACCATTCAAAATTCCAAGCACACTTAATTTAGATTAATAGTTTAATCTTTAGTTTTATGAAAGGTACATTTATGATTATTCACTATAACGTTCAATACTGTTGAGAACCTCTGAATTAAGGAACATCTGAATAAGGGAACATGTGAAGTAAGGAACATCTGAATAAAGGAACATGTGAAGTAAGCAGCCCCGTAGCGTGAAAATTCTACAGCAGGGGCCAGGCATTCCACAGCAGGGGCCAGGCAATAGCAGGAGGGGCCAGGTAATACATTTTACTAAGTAGAACAAACCGCAGGGGGGCCGGACCCCCCCCCCGCACGCTACAGGCCTGGAAGTAAGGAACATGTGAAGTAAGGAACCTGTTAAGTAAGGAATCTGTGAGGTAAGGAATCTGAGGTAAGGAACCTGTGAGATAAGGAACCTGTAAAGAAAGGAACTGTTGAGGTAAGAAACCTACAAGGTAAGAAACATGTGAGGTAAGGAACCTTAAGGTAAGGAGCCTGTGAAAAAAAGGAACCGTTGAAGTAAGAAACCTAAGAGGTAAGAAGTCTGTGAGGGAAGTAATCTACCTGTGAGGTAAGAAACCTGTGAGGTAAGGAACCTGTGAAGTAAGGAACCTGTGAAGTAAGGAACGTGTGAGGTAAGGAACCAGTGAGGTAAGAAACCAGTGAGGTAAGAAACATGTGAGGTAAGAAACATGTGAGGTAAGGAACCTGTGAGGTAAGAAACATGTGAGGTAAGGCACCTGTGAAGTAAGGAACCTGTGAGGTAAGGAACCTGTCAAATAAGGAACCTTGAGGTAAGAAACCTGTGAGGTAAGAAAATGACTTGACACGGTCAACGAAAGAAAGAAACAGATGAAAATAATGAGGGGGGGGGGAGATATCATGGGCTGTAATTAGAAATGTTGGGCCCCACCATGGGCTCAAGTGTTTAATCTCCAGCTATCCGAAAGCAGTGTGCGGCTATAGATATTGGCTGTGAGCAGCTTAAGAAGGTAACAGAATTTGGTTGCGCAATTTAACGGCATATAGGGGCCTAGGTCTACTATACGAAACGTGTGTGCGCTCAGTTGTATTTGTAATGTGAGCGCGCTCTCGGTGAGTTGTGAGCGCGCACATGGGCAATGCTTAGAGAAAACCTTTTCTAAGTAAAGAGTGATTGTTTCAATAAATAAATTAATTTATCATGTGAATGTTAATAAAGAACATGCAATAGGCCTGTATATGGGCTCCCCTATCAGCAAGTCCACACTACCCGCCCTATTGCGCATGCCGCTTTTACTCTTTGACCTCGGAAACACATGCTGTATTATTCGAATACACATGTGGTGTCTTTAAAAAAAAATACATTATTGCAAATTTGTTATTCGTTGATTTAACTCATAAAAATAAGAGAATTCATTATGGACCGCTATGCTATTTATAGTTTACAGAACAGTTTACTCCCCTGATAGATGTTGAAACAGAGTGTCAGCTGCTGCAGACAACCTATTAAACTTAGCTTTACTGTCTCGGTAAACATTCTTACTCCAAGCGGTTCTCAACCCGTGCTTCTTGAGACAGGGATGCCGTCAGAAAATCTGGGGCCCCCTGTCAAGCTCTGACAAGTGGGGCCCTTCTCCTATAACAATTTTTTTTTAATTAATAATAAATCTCGAATGCGATGGGGTCTCACTTTGCTTAGAGCCTTAGACAAGTGTTCGGGTTTCACGATAATATCAAATTAGCGATTATAGATCTCTTGAAGAAAAAATAATGGCCGATTAAAAATCAATAGCCCGGATAAAATGGTCATATTATTTTTTTTTTAAGATTTTGGCAAGCAGTTTTGTTGGCATTTCAACACACAGGTAGACAGGAGATAAAGTCCACCAGATTTATTCATTGATGTCCTTGTTAGAAAGAGATAATCGTTATTACAGATTACACATTGGCGACATTCTGTGGGCCCGAGACTTAAGGGGCCTCCAACGGGGTAGTTGTTGTTTAAGGAGTGATCCCTTAAACATTTTGTTGAATGTACCCACAATTATAAGCGACACCAGTGATATCATATCGAATCAGAAACTGTGAATTAAACCGTCCTTTCTAACACTCCCCCCCCCCGAATCCCCCAAACCCCAGATGCTCCACGCCATGGCTTTGTGTAATTGGATTTGGCTTGAATTTAAATATATCTTTTGTAACATATCACTTAAGCTTATAGAGTTTGTGCCGCGAGCATCAGTTAATGTTGACGTTTAAAAACCTACATTGTTTTTCGTCGAGAATTTTTCAAAAATTAAAATTGGTCAGAAAGTGATTAAATTAAAGCAAAATGTTCATTAAAATACATAAATGTATGTCTGTGGAATGCATCAAAATTATTCTCAATACTATTCTGTCAATCTTATTCCTGACTTGGATAGATGGTGTCTGATTCTCCCTTTAATTCATTGACGTAGTTTTGTTTTTGTTTTTTATTATTTTGTTTTTTTTTTTCAATTCACATTTTCCAGTAAATAATTTTAGCCAGCCATGCCTTCTGCCTCCAGTTTAATGTTCCAATCAGACTGTTTATTTTTAATCTCTCTGCGTTGGACACAGGTCAATCTAAAAAGTTTTTTTCGCAGTTCTATCTCCCTGTCAACCGAGTTGTTAAAAGCAAATTGACGTGCTTCGAATTAATCACAAACCCGGGCAATCGCCATTCATTAACTTTAAGTGAAAAAACAAAACGGGAAAATGTTTAACGAAAAAATTATCTTTTCTCTCAAAGTTGTTTTAGCCCCCAACGTCTTATTAATGGAGCGAAGTTAACAATCAACAGTTAACTAGATATTGCCCAATTATTCATACTATGGTTAACATCCTATTAACATGGATGCAGAGCCATCTTAAGTACTTGCACAGCTACAGTGATTTACCAGTGTGACGAGGTCTGTCAACTTTCACTGTGCCGTTCATAGGGTTTCGGGGACCCTAGGCAAAGGAACCTTTTGAGCCTCCGTGATATATGCATGGTATGGAGGCTTGGGCGACGACTGAACACGCTCTGGAAACACTCGTGCTTGTAGTTTGCACAAGGGAGATGACAACGAATTGACACTGGATCACCGGAACTACACAAAGTTGTTTTTCCATACGTAAATCACGCTGTAGACCAGAGGTTTTCAACCTTTTTTATGCTGCAGACCCCTCAGACATCCAAGCTCGGGTGGCGGACTCCCATAGCAACAAGCGCCCTGGGCCCCTGGCCTCCACTTTTCGTACCTCACGTTGGGCCAGAATATGTCTTAAGTTTGCGGATGCAATCTACTTAAATTCTGCTAAACTGTAGGCCTAGCATAAGTTACGGGCAAAACATGTTAAAAAAGAGGTTGGTCAGCATTGGTCCCCACTGCGGTGAAATCGAACGGTATATGTTCTGGATTATACTTGCGCCGTTTTCTTTTTCGTTCGTCTTTGGCTGCTTGATCATCAGAATCTTCCAGGTTCTGGTCAGTTTTCCTCTTCAGAAATGTATCTATGCTACTAGCCTTGGACAGTTTACAAATATTGATAAACACATGACCCAAAACAGTTTAGTCCCGTTGACTCAGATCTCACAAGGAAAAAAATTAGAGACTAAAGTTTCAGAGTATAGAGAGTTAGAGAAGGTAATTAATTATCTGTAAAAATATTTCACATTCTGATGACGAAAACTCATATCTTAAAATTAAATCGACTACTATGATAAAACAAATCTTATCAAATATTTTGAACTGTTTACCAACATTTACCAACATTTTAAAAAGTATCTGTCAAATAAGCAAGTCACATAACAACAGAATAACATAATAGGCTCACCGCTAGAACTTCGACCGTTTCATCGATGCGTTAGCGAAGAGACCCTATTATCGTTCTGACCTATTTTCATATTAAAAATTTACGAAAAATTAACTTCCAACCAAAACAATCTGTTGGTGTCATTTAAAATTAGCATGCAAAGTGTATACCAGCAATCTGATATCAAAACCTTTTGTCTAAGATTATTCTAGGCCAATCTAGACTTAGATCTAGGCTCAGTAAGTAAAAATATATTGCCAAGATAACATGACTCAAAAACTAACTGCATAAGTACATGTAGTATGCAGTCTAGTTCAGACTTCAAACGAAAATATAAGGAAATACCAGCGAAGTTTTCAATTCTACACATTGTTGTATGTGCCTGAAACATTGACATAACTAGTATATTTGTTTAGCTAAAAGCTAACCAATCAACTAAACCAACCAATACTTTATACAAGAAAAATCACTACTTTCCTTGACTTGCCCACGGACCCCTTTGAAGCTCCCCACGGACCCCCAGGGGTCCGCGGACCACAGGTTGAAAACCTCTGCTGTAGACTAACATGCAGTACCTAGGGTAGCTTTATATATTTATATTTTTTTTTACATTTTTTCAAGCATTACCTCAATTTTACTGCAAAATTCAACTAAAATTCTAATCACTTAGAGCAGTGGCGGCAAACTTTTTTGGGGCCGCATGCCCTAAATTCAGCCGAAAAAAAAAAACGCTTATTTATAGCAAAGTGCCAACACTCCAATTTAAATTGAAGGAATTGATATTTTAGTCGCGTGCCGACTGTTGAGGCTCTGAGAGCCATAGGTTGGCCACCACTGACCTAGAGTCTTCATGACCTTTGACCTAGAGACCCGTTGGGTAAGATGCTGCAAATTTGGGCCTGGGGGTTGTTTATTCTTAGAACACAGGATAATCATGAAAACTTCAAAATATAAATGGCTAAACTAAAATTGAATCAAAGAAAGCTACAAGGCAACCCAAAAAAATGTAAGGTAGTTTTTGGTTAAATATCTGTGTATCCAGCGCTTTTTTTGTGCCAGCCCCTTTTTCAATTCGGGGAAAAAATTATTACTTTTCTTGTATTGTAACGTTTATTATTAATTGATTATATTATTAATTTGTTAAAATTGAATCATTTTAAAATTGCGCGCAATAAGAATTAAAATAGGTGCAAACTGGTAGTTAAAAGCACCTATTTCTTTACAAAAAAAAGCACTGTGTGTATCTATGGTAATAAAAATATGTAGACTATACTTTACAAGCCTCTAATGCAGTGCAGATAATAAACTACAATTTTTTAATCAGCTACAGTACTGTCATGACTTCAACTTTAAAAAAAACAAACATTATACTGATTTAAAAAAAAAAAGATTTTATTAAATTATTAATAATGACAAAATGTGTTACATTTATTGGTGACATATTATTGAACATGACGATTAAGAAAGCAATTTTTCTTCAACCAACAATAAAAAAATGATGAATATCAAACAGTGCCAGCAAAGTCATTTTTGAAACTTTTAATCTTGTCTTGTCTTTAAAAACTTTTTAGTTACTTTGTCCTTTTCACTGTAAAACAAAAAAATAAAAATTATCATACGTTATATTTTTTTAGAGACTATACACGAGGCAATCTGGTCTAAATATCTAATAAAATGAAAGGCAAACTGGCATATGTCAAAGGGTAATGACAAGTAAAATTAGACAAAGAAAAAAAGTATATTTTTTATTGTGTGTACAAAATACAATGTAATTTTTATAAGGCATCTAATGCACAAAGAACCGTCAAATATATCAGTATCAGCATTAAAATTAATACTGCACTTACATAATATAGACCACTGCGCCCCAACCTGAAACAGCATCTCTGTCAAATGCATTCATCAGTGCCTGAGATATAGTTTCAAACAAATCGTCTGGTTCCTGAGGGGAAACAAAAAAAATGTTCAATTAGTCTGATAAATTTTTTTTTAAATTACTGAACCTTAAACATTTCTCTCTTCTTTCTGGCTGCTATTATTTCCATGTTTCAAATAAAGCTTTTTGGTTTTCTTTTATGCTAAATATTTTTTTTTACAACTAAAGTTAAGTACCTACTACTTATATTCAGTGAAATAAACACAAAAAAAGGCCACTAATTAGTTATAATTTAAGTCTAAATTTATGTTAGTACTTAAATAGCGATATGTTTTCAATGTTTAATAAGGGTATAAAAAAACATATCAAAAAATTTCTAATATGAGTTAAGAAAAATAATATAAAAACAGGCCCCTAATGATATAAAATATGAGGGAAATTATTTGATTTTACACTTGGAAATTATTAAATATATTTATATATAGATATAAATATATGTTGAAATATCCTTCAAAAACACACACATGCAAAATTTTGATATAAACTATATTATTTTTTTCTCTAAATGTGTATCTACAGTTAACAAAAAGAGTGAGTACTAATGTTAATGATCAGCTGAAACACTGGACTATTTCAGTGTGCACAAAATACAATACATATACAGTATTACTATTTACACTGATAATATCCAGTATTGAATAGTTGCATAAGGGATTCAAAAGTATAAAATAAATTAATTTAAAGGCTGCTAACATTACTCAAGAAACTAAAAAATTATAAATTTCTAATTTCTCCCCCGTCATTTCCCCTTCACTTATGACATCTGTTAAAAAATGTCACCAAAAAGCTATTTGCTGATTTCCCCCCACCCCCACCATCACTATAGATAAAATTCAGCATGATTTAAGATTAAAAGTCAATTAGAGTTCAAGGACTTTACTTTTTCTAGATAATGAACAGGGATGTGATGAGTAAGGCAAAAAGTAGGAGCAGTAGAGAATACATGCACAATAAATTCTCATCTATTTCGTTATAGTGATATTTTGCTGTATCTGTCTCAGATTATATTTTCCTTACCAAGTCTGGTTCCCAAAGAGATTCACACATGCCATACATTTGTTCTGAACAAGTACCACTGACTACAAAATCATTTGTTTCCATTGGACAACCAATCAAGTCCATGGAAGCTATGTAAGGTTCACCTGTCTTAGAATCTAGTCCTGCTATAACTGGCTCAACAAAATAAGGACCAAATCTGAAAAGTGACATCAGAAAGCACCATAATGTATTTGTTAGTAAAAACATGACTTGTAAATATAACACGCTAATTGTTTTGTTAAATACAAAACACACCTTTATAAAATAAATTTAAATTATACATACTGAGGTCATGAAAAATGCATTTTTTTATTCAATGTCTAATAATTGAAAAAAAAAATGTGTTAATTAAATCAGGAACTTTTAAACTAATAGAGATACTGCATTAACAGTATACATTTTATAAGAAAAAATTATATATCTTTCTTAATCTGTGAAAGAATTAAACTTACAAATATGACAATTTTTTAAAGCCTATTTTCAACTAAAAATTGTATCAGGAGGATACAAAAACAACCTACAGGTATATGAGATAAAAAAAAAAAAAAGCAACCGATTTCCTTTACAAAAGTGTAAAAAGCATTACAACTGATGAAGATTTGATAAAGTTGTTCTGATTTGAAAATGGTCACCATTTTTGTTTTTTTGAAAGACAGTGTTTAAATAGTCAGTTTAATATTAAAGTTAATTACCAACTGCATTTTTAAATAGTAGGATCTAAATTAAATGATCTTTCTAATGATGTATTTAAATCTTGACTAAATATACAGATATGTTAAAAATATATAAACTTGGTATAATTTATGCCTTCCACCTGTTTATGGAACATCTAAATCTTACATATTACAAAGTAAAATACAGCCAATTATTATTAACAAATGCATACATATTTTAGAAGCATTGATGAATGTATTCAATTTTCTAAATATCAGTTAAACTTTTATCATAATGTACCTAGAAATAAAAAATATGTGAATTTTTGTATAACTTGGACACCACACCTTAATCAATGTAGCTAACTTAAAAAATAGCTTTAGCCTTGAGTCTGAAACTTTTGTGATGCTTATAAAAAATAATTACTCCACTGAATATCTACTAGATATAATTGTTTTATTATATTTCTTATACCTTTTTTTAGTGAAATATATTTCTTCAACATAAATGGGGAAGAATTAGTAAACCAGTGGGTCTGGTTTGTCCTCCTGTCATTACATAATGGGATAATTAAGAAAATGGCATAGATACTCAAATAGACAAACTTTCCAAAGTGTGTAACTTAAAAGAGTATGACAGCTTAAACTGCTATTTAGACAGACTTCCAGATTGGAGAAAACATGTCAATTTGACTCCTTTCCCACTAAATATATAATAGAAACAAATAAAAAAAACCTAACATGGATTTGTGTTTAAAAATTTCTCTAAAAGAAGATATAAGTTTTTTCAAAAATACATCTAGAATAAAATATAGAAATCTATCACTGAAGTGAAGCATTATCAAAAATCTGCTCTCATAGTTCTTGCCCACTTGGCAAGTGTTGTCAAAAGTCCACTCCCATAGGGAATTGGTTAGCATACCTTTTTTCATAAAGCAGATTAGACACCATGCTCATGAATGTTTTTGGCTTGATTCTTCTATTTTCTCTGAGCTCATACATATTGAGGCGAAACTTTAACCTTTGATTTCTGGAAAGAGAGAGGTTTCTTAAAATAAATTCTGTGCATTTTTAGAATTAAGAGATACATTACAAACTTTGTCATAAGAACTTACACAGTCTGAACATCAGTAGCAAGACCAGGTAGTCCTAAATACAAATGTGGCCCCATTTCAAAAATTTTATCAAAATCCATGCTAACTGTCTGTCCTTGTACACCAAAGCGTCTGTCAGCAGCAATCGCTACACAGTTTTTTCCTTTCATTGCCATGATGGCAGCACCATTGTAGGCTAAGATGCTCTAGAGATTGAAAAATCAGGAAATGAATTAAATATAATTTAAATGCCATTTTACACAACATATTCATAGTATTAGGCAAGTATTATATAAAGATCAAATTTTGTAATGATTGTTGTCACCGGAGAGGAATTCTGTTTAAAACTAACCATTTAGATTCCTAAAGCTATGATAATACATTCACATCAAGCAAGGGGAATATTGGCCAAGTCTAAATTACTCTTAGCAGCAAATCTACTTAATAAAAGGCAAGTGTGTGTTTCTGTTCCACCAATAGTAATCATGCGACCTAACCGATCACGTGGCTTGCTTTCGACCCGGAAGAGGATAAGAGTGCTGACACCACGAGATATAGCCGCAAATATACAATGTGTGTTTTGTTCCCTCAGGTAGTTTTCATATCGCACTGTGTATGCATTGTAAAACTATGAAAACTACCTGCGAGGGAGACAGTGTTACAACGCATACACCGCACGATATGAAAACTACCTGAGGAACAAAAAACTGTAAGCAGACTGTTTGTAGTTTGAGCTGCTGTTCATCACTCGCTCACAATTGTTTTGTGGTTGTTGACAGCTGAGTTAAATTGTATTGGAAAATGGACGAGCCTTGCTGTTCAAAAAATGGCAGTCTGTTATCCATTATGATTATGTATTAAGATATATTGGGTAAGGTTATTCTGTTTTTCTGTGCACATTATTTCAATTAATTATTTGACTATGAGATTATTTTTCACAATTAGGTATTAACTATTCATTTTGATTTATCAAATCAACTTTAGTCAACAAAAATTATTTTTTTTAATAAAAACCAAACAGAAACACTGGACTGATCAATTTGCTAAAAATGTGTCTAAAATCTTGAGTAAGGGGCAATTTAGATGTCTAAAAGAAAATAAATAGGGCAAACATATATCCTAGATGTGTGTTACTGTACTTTCATGTGTAGACCTTTTTATAATATATATTACGTAAGTAATAAAGTTCATATTAGAAATTAGTAGATTGGTCAAAGGCCAATGCCATGTAATGATGTACATTCATCTATCAGTACCAGTATTCTAAATATTTCATGGGCATATTTACTGACTTATTAAACAAACAACTAGGACTAGGTGGTAACTCAAATAGGCTACACATTTACAACTTTGAGTTTAAATTAATAACATCTAAACTTAAATGCATAAAAAAGAGTTCTAATATTTACACATTACATAACTGAAAAAAAATAAACATAACTTTTAAACCAGATCATTCTTTGTGTCTTTGAAAAAATGTATAAGTAGACTATAAATAAATCCAAATTTAATTGCATGTAAAAGCACATATCAGTCATATGTGAACCTTCTAAATATTTTGTGGGCATAGTATGTTTATGAATTGCTTTCCTGTAATCTTTTTGTGAGCATAGCCTTTTCAAGAACATGTTGGGGCATACCCACTACGTACCCAGGCAGTATTTATTTGTTACATTTTTAGACAAGACAGCCTCTTTTAAGAGGCCTTTCTACGAAAATTTTCATCGACATTGCCACTGCGTTATACAATTATATAATGGCAGTTTCACCTCTTTTATCTAACTCTAATAATTTTGTCACACTCACAGTAGCCTACTGGTCAGTCAGACTCAGTAAATAACCAATTTTTCTTTACTCGAAAGTTTTCCTCACAATACTCCATCGAATTTTAAATAAGTGTTCTTGTATTATAGTATAACAAAGAAATGTTAGTTGTTTTGTTTTCTTTTTAAATTATAAAGATTATGCTGTTACAGTTTCACTTACCATTGCCAATATTGATGAGATGTAGTTGAAAAATGCAGAATAATCAACCGGAAGTTTTAATTTTTTTATCTGCGTTAAATGCAAAACTCGGAATATATTTAGCAGGCTAATTTCTTTAATTTCTGGTGTCACGTGGCTAATCCAATTCAGCTAGAGAACTAATTGAAAGTAAATATTCTTAAAGTATGTTATATTAAAAGCTTACATTGCTTTTTAACTATCTTCTCAATATTTTTTACTTTACATTTATAAATTTCCGAGAATTTGTTCCTGTTTTTTTGTACATTATTTTGGAACTCTTTTAAAAATTTGCTTTTAAAAATACTCATCACTAATCTATATACATGTAGTTATCCCAGTTAGTAAATTGAGCCAAAATTGGTAAACATTACAAATTTGTTAAAAATAGCCATCCACCATATCTTTATAAACAATACTGTTGCATATAGAAAGAGAATGCTACTTAAAAACACTAATCAATTAAGTATTATTAACCAATACTAGAAAAGAACCATTAAGCTGTGGCATTTATATTACGCAGTGGCTACGGCACCAGCCAAAACCATTATATTAGGCTATAAGGAACATGGAATATATATTTTTTTTTGTCAGGATTAGTGTTAGGGATAGGGTGTGGAGCAATATTATCTATGGCTGGTACCCGAAGTAAAAAAAATACGGGTCCGGCCGGACCGAACCGTAGCCACTGGGAAATGAAAATAACTCTAAGCCGTCTATGGCATGGTTACTTATCATCTTAGATTTATGTTGCATAGTAATGAATAAATTTTGTATGGTTTTTATTTTCTAATGTAATTTTTAGTTATTGATATTAATCATGGTATAAGGCTATGACATCTCTTGCTGTTATTCTCTATTGATGTAATTGATTCCCTCTGTTTGTTCCCTTAATCTTTTTTCTTTTGTGTGGCATTAACATGGAACCTATCCAGTTAATACAGCATAGGGCCCTTACTCGAAATTTAAAAAATGCCTCTATTGTGAAGAATTCTAGATCCATATATGGAAATAAGTTTTAGATATTATATTTTTCATTCACAAATTTAATACAAATAAATTTTGTACACTTTTAGGGATAGCTCACGAAATAAGATTAAGAGGATGGGTGGTCGTGCGGTGTAGAGCGGTCTACTGTCGACGGGAGGGATCCTGGGGTCGAACCTCAGTGAGAACTTTGGGGAATGTCCCCAAGTCCACCCAGCTTTAAATGGGGGGTATTGGACTTAAAGTTGGGAGTGTAAAGGCGATTGGGCATTGTACAAACTACAAAATACCTTTATATGCAGAGGTTACTGAAACAGATAAATTTAACACTTATCTACCCATTGAGTTTTTAGGGGCTTAAAGGAACTTTTTCTACAAGATATACTTTCACTTTGTTGATTTGGAAATAAAAGTTTTTATTGATAGTTTTAAATGCTTTAACTTTAAAACTTTTGGGCTAAACAGTTCTTTATTCTCTATCATGTTTCCTTTGGCTTTTTATTTATTGATGTCTCCATCACAACTTGTCTGAGTTTGGCCTACAGTCTCTTCATCAATATGCTTGTATAGACCACTTTCAATTATTGTCACTTCTTTTTAGATACCATCTTGGAAATTATGATTTGAAAAAAAAATGTACTTCCTCCAATTGAATCCTATGTAAAATTGCCTCCATAGTTTTACATTTAAAAATATTAAACCATGTTAGAATCACTTTTTACTTGTGTCTATGTTCAGTGGGTGTCTGGTCAGAAAGGTTAATAGTGTACAATAACTCAAAAGTGATATAAGTGCAATAAAATGGTAAATAAAGAAACTTATAACTATCATAACTCCAAAATCCTTTCATAAATTATGTTTCAATAAAAGGTAACTTTTACATACCATTCTCAGATGTTTATTTAGCAAATTTTATGTAATTAATGTAGATTATATTTGATTTTACCATTCTAGGCATAAGAAATGAAGAAAATTATTGATCAGTCACCAGATTTTCATTCTGCAATTATTATTTTAAGTGATTTTCATAAAAAATATATGTACACATTGTTGTCTATACAATAATAAGCAACTACCTATATATTAACAAGTAATATTGAAGGTCCTAACGTTAGTATTATGACCTACATTAGTTTTTAATAAGAAGAATCGATAAATGAACTTAAAGAAGTGATTTTCTTCTAAAAAAGGACTAAATGTAGATAATGATTTTAATGTCATATATTTTTAAAATGCAAAAATGTAGAAACTAATTTATATAGTATTCAATCTGAGATTTTGTTTGTTATGGACTATGAATGCATTTTCCATAGAGGTAACCTTTGAAAATGGTCTGTAGCCTTTGAAATTGTGAAAAACATTAAGATTTAAGTTTCTTTTTAAGTACTATTTATTTTATTATATTGGAATACTGTGAGGACTATTTTTTGTTACTAAATTACTTCAATTAAACTTGCTAGGATTATGTTAAATATTTAATTCTTTTCTTTCAGAGAATGTTGACCAGTAACATCAGCTTTTCCTCATTACCGGATGATATATTATTTCTCATTTTCAAATATTTACCTCTAAAAGAATTATGTCAAATTTGTTGCGTATGTAAAAGATTTCAACTTTTAGCTTCAAAGGACTCTGTATGGATTCACCTAATACATAACCTGTCAGCTGTTAAAAATTTGTTACCACAAGTCAGGTAGTTACTTCAAAATTATTTTATTTTACCTCAAGGAGTGTTAGTAGTGTATACACTACATTTTAGTTCACTCATATAGCTAGTATTAGATTTTATTTACTTTTATTGTAAAGTATTTTAAATTTTTCTTATCTGTAATATAAAGGGGCTAATTCTCTACTGTATAAGTTATAATTTGGAGCACATAGCAATTTTTTTTTCTTTCTCTAGTCGCCGCCATTCAGCTAAAGATTTATGTCGAATAGCTTACAATTGGATTCATGGGAAATATAAGGAAGGGTTTATTATTAAAGTCAATCGCAGATACAGGTAAGCAATGAATAAAATTAATTCATTAGCTAAATGATTTTACGATGACTTCTACAATAATTAATTTTTGCAATAATCTTTTTGTTTAAAGTTTTCATTTTCATACTTTTTACTTCTGGAATAATAGTCTAAGCATTTTATAAGGAAGAATGCATTGGCAGCCTCAGGTAGAAAAAAGAACAACTTCTATGCTAAATGGCTTTACAGTGATTTCCACAAGCTATTCATTTTGCATTTATTTTATTTGATAAATTTTCAGTTAAACTCTGTTTACATATATAATAATAGTCCTAGTATTTTGTTACATTGTCAGACTTATACCATGGATTCAGAAAACAGAGAATGGTTTGTGGTTTTCCTGTCGCAACAAAATATGCTATATCACCTCAAACTCTTCAGGTTTTTATTATGAGGATAAACAAAGATGCTTGTTGGGCTTGCCGGATGATGCTACAAAGTTCTCAGTGAAAGATGATTTGGTGGTTAGTGGATGCATGTAAGAAAATATAGGGCTAATATTCTTTCATAAAATCTAAATATAGAAGAAATGCTAACTAGAGTTGAAAGTGAAAATTTAAAACATTTAATAAGAAATGTATTTTCCAGAGATGGAAGTGTGTGTGTCTGGGATGTGTCAAAAAAGAAATATTTTGCTTATAAAAATATCCACCATGATGAGATACAGTGTGTTGATTTTACAGATGATATTATAATATCGGGTACTAGGGACGGAACTATCATGGTTTGTTATATATAATATTCTTGACTTTATATTTTTTTTAATAATCCTGTTATAATACTCTTTTTTTTTCAATACTTTGTTAGAGTCATGACATTGCTTTAAGTTCATCATTACTTTGATTACAGTCCTTTCCTTTTAAAAATACCAAAACTTCAAAAAGTTCTAAGGAAACACACACTGTTGGCGAAAGGGTTTGGTGTCTTGGTATATCCCCTTGTAAAAGGTAAGCCTTTAAAACCTTTTTTTTTACACTAGATAATTTTTTAAAGAAAAAGAAGAATTCAGTTCATTTTGATAACACTATGTTTTGTTCTTTTTTCAGTTATTTTGCAGCAGGACTGGCTGGCTGGCTGAGCGAACCACCCGTTTTACTGTGGGATCTAGCCAGGTACTAATTCAGAGCAGCTAATCTTCTCATCCTCAAATAATTTGTGAAAATCTAAAAATCATGGATTTATTCTGTACACTTAGTTTTGTTTTGTGGCATGCACTAATATGAAAAGGCTAACTTTCATACTAAAAATTGTTTTTCCTGCAAAAATGATTATGTTAATCATTGAAACTCTATAGAATGCATTTTCTACATAGCTATTGTAACTTTGTAGTCAGCATATAAGTTATATTTCAAGTCTTGCCTTATTGACTGCAAAAGTAACATATTGTTTCTGAGATTTGAACCTAAATTTAAATATTCACAACCCTGAGCTTATTTTATCAATTTCTTTGATCTTTGGCACTTATCATTGTAACGTATTATTTTTTAATTGCTATTTGAATTGACTTTATAAAGGTGATTCCCTCTATAACATTCAGCACCATATGTCTTTTGGTCTTCCTTGGTAGTTCTTCTCTGCTGTATCAAACAGACTGGGTGACATAAAATATAATTTATCTTCACATCTCTATGGGCAGAGCTCTACAACCTTTTTCAACTCACTGCACACTAAAACTCTTTAAAAAACTCAGTTGCACACTCAACTAAACAAAGGTTTCCTATAAACAATTAGAAAGGAGTGCTAAATTTCTCTTACAATGTTGAGCATAATTTTTTCATACCAGACCCATCATTCAAATGAGCCATTCGAAGTTCTGTATCATTGTCTTTATAAACAATCATTTCTAAAAATCTTCATCAAAAATCACTAGCTGGAGTATAAATATCTCTTTGAAAAGCTTAGCTTGTCATCATGTCACAAAGTTTCCATTCTACTTGTGTAATTTTACTATGTACATGTATTTCTATACCTATATGCTCAAGTATGTCGGCCATGTCTGCTGCTGTCTGTGTCTAATGACTGTCTTCAGGATGTTTACTTACTTTGTGCTTTTTGAATTTAATAAAAATGTATTAATTGGCAGAAAGAATGTTCATCAATGTGAAAGCAATGTCTGGTATTTTAAGTCAGTTTCTCTGCATAATAATGTAAAAACTTAAAAAGATTTGTATTGAGTTTTGCCAAGACAACAATTTTTTACTGAGTTTTAAAAAAATATCAAAGAACCTTTTTACTTGCATAATAAAAGACATCTGGCTTCCTTCATAGTAACTGTCAGAACGACAATTAGTGTTATATCTATAAAGGCCTAGCTGCAGTGTAATAAACATTAATAAAAATTCATTTTGTCTACTGTTACTGCTGCATTGAATGTCACATGGCACGATTGTCCTCTTTAATTTGTTTCATAACATTTTAATGTTGTTGTTTTTTTTTTTTTTTTTGCTACATGTATTTTATTTTAAGAGATGGAATAGTCCTGTGGTAGAGCACATGGTTGCTGAGTGTATGGGCATTTCTCAGCTGGAAGTGATGTCCCTAAGTCCACCTAGTTTACTAATGGTTAAGTGACATGAGTTGGGTAAAGAAAGTCAGCTAGGCTTTGTAAAATGCTGAAAAATCCTATCACATACTGTAGATAAAGAAACTGGTGACGCCTGCATAATTTTTGATGACCATATTCATGGACTTCTTTTTTTAATAATAAAATACATTTTTTGCTACATTTCTATTGAAGTAAAACAAATTAATGAAAGAATGTTTTTTTATTTCCTCGTTTACAGCTTAAAGTGTTTGGGCCGTATGAATTTCAGTCATAAACTAGGAGCAGGAGTATTTGATTTAAAATATGAGTCACCCCATGAGCTTTTGACATGTGGATATGACACATTTTTTAAGACTGTGGGATTTAACTATTACATTAAAATGGCAAGTAAAACTCTTTGTTTATAGTGTGTGTATTCAATAAAGTGTATACTGCATGTACTCTTGTAATTATTTTTCCAAACTAAAGATATAGATCACTGAACTCTAATGTAACTGAATTGCTAAATAGGTTAAAATACTGTTCAGGATAACAAAGATAGGCCTTTGCACAAATAGACCCCACAGATTTGAAATGCAGTATCTTGAGATCTCATGAATTCCATACTTGTTTCATTGTAATGACATTCTAATAAAACATACAAACAAGTCTAGATTTTTGCTGCATAGCAGCTACATATTTCAATTTCACTCATTGCAGTTTTTTTTTCTGCAGGTGTAGTTATTCATAGTGGTAACAATCCATTATGGCTGCTAACAAACTTAACTGCAAGGAAAAATTGTTTTAATCAACATATAACAATATCATTTCAGCTGAACATATAGAATTTCATGAGTTTGTTGTGAATTCTTGAATTTTGAACCAGTGGGGCCTACTATAATTCTAATCGCCTTGGTAAACAAAACAAAATGGCTGCTTAGAAACATCTCCAAAATTTTCAAGGTTTCAAAAATTACTGTATATATTCATTAAAAAAAAAATAACTTTAATGACATATATTTTATGAGAACTTGAACTGCATCATATGTTTCATAAATAGTCAAAGATTACAACATAAAATAAAAAAAATTAAAAAACTACAATATTTTGAGTGCATTTAGTACAGGAACTTGGTGAATTGATATGAAAAGTTTGATATGCAAGTAAAAGAAGCCTCCAAATGGTTTTTGAATCTTATTTCATACTGCCAATTAATAGTAATTATAAATATGAAAATTGAGCACTCCAGTTTTATTAGAGCTCAGTAATACAGATAGATTCTACTTTATTTTATGTAAAAGTTATCAAAGCCTCCAGCATCATTCTATTAATTATAAGGGCTGGATATTTTAGTTGCAAGGTCTTTTTTTCACACTGGCATTATTACTTTTTTTTTTTAAATGTTATAAAATAGAAATCAACAGAACTGGCATAATGCTTCTATATTTAACTCAAAATTCTCATAAAGTAAATATGATTATTTAAACTGTACACACATTTGTTGTTGATACATGTCTTTGAATTATTGAAGCTGTGAGAAACTTTTTCTTTGTGTAAGTATTCATAAAGTTCTAAATTGCCATATATTTTCTTAAACCGTATCAGTGGTAGCTGGAAAGGATATGTTGGCTATAAATAATGCACGATGTAAAAGATAACAAACTCACACAATGACACTTAATGAGATAATAGGGCTCTTCCAAAATATTTACTATCTCTAAAAAATAAGGGACCAAGATGTAAGTATCCAGTGTATTAGACAATATCTAGTTACAAATTACTGGTGGTTGTATAATAAAAATTTTGACTTCTTTCATTAGTTTCCCTCTACCATCTATTACCTGTTGTATCTCTCAGCGTAGTGTTTGTTCCACCCTGGACCAAGAATTCTTACTTTGCAGAGTGATAGGTACTTAGATTGAATACAATATTTTTGAACCAGTAAAAGGGTTTTTTTTGTTTTTAAGTCAATCTTAATGTGTGTATTCTTACCACATACATGTATCAGCAATTTGAGAAATATAGGTTTATTAGGGCATTGGGGTCCCTGACAAATGTTTGGGTTGCCTCCATCCTTGTTGTGGCCATGATCATCTGTATGTTATTTAGAATATATCTTTTATTATGATCTTTCATAATCCTATTGCCAATGTGGTTTGAGAAAAAATGTGACACCTTATTATCATATTGCAGATAGTTTTAAAATTAATGATATTATTTTATGCAAGGAATTTTCTATAAATCATGAACGGTTTATTTGCAGTGAGGGGAGGTAAGTGGGAAGAGCCATTTGATTCTGCTCTTTATTGTGTTGAAACAGATAAAAACCATACATTAGCTGTAGGCACAGCTCAGTACGGCATGGTACGCATGTGGGATAGCTAAAAACAGAACCAGTACAGGCAAGTTCATTTTTATTTTAATAAAAGGAATTAGCAGTTTGTATCTTGTTTACTTTAATCTTTTAATAATAATAAGTTGTACAAAACATTTTACAATAGGCGATTATGTTTGTACCATCAATCAACAGGCATATTATAGTCATAAATGTAACAGCCCAGTCTATTCCCTGGCACTGGATTATGGACATCTTTACCTTGCTTTAGACTCAGGACTCAACATTTTGAATTTCACAGCACATCATATGCCAAGCAAACTTAATCCTTCAGCTTTTATGGAGTATGAGGCATGTTAAATAAACCCAATCAAAAATTTTTTTTGCTTAAAAAAAATTGAACTGTTTACCTGGTGCCTGGAATTTATTTTGCTGAAATAGGTTTTGTCGTTTAAGATATAAAATGTACTACCTATTTATTACACTTTATTCAGCAAATTATATTAATAATTTATTGAGTAAATGCCTTTTGAGTAAACCTATTAAATATTTATCATATCCATATTTTTGAGCTGTAAAAATAAAAATTCTACATAACTGCTGAAACAAAATTGAGCTATCTGTGATATTAAAGTTTCGAAAAAGGAATTTTCTTGTTTTTATTTATAATCATTACACTTAATAAACGTCACTGAAAGAACTCTCACCTCCACTTACTAAAAAATAATTCGGGTATTTACTCAGGAAAATTTATTACAAATTTTTTTATAAAATATAACAACAAATAACTATTAAAAAAATGAAACAAAACATTCATTTAAAAAAAAATGGATTAACTAATTACAACAGCAGCTGAATCAATGCCTGAAGAAATTTGTATGAATGACAAGGTGATAGAAATTATTAACAGAATGTGTACAATTATCATAAAAATATGACTGTTTTATAACAAAAAATGTCAAAAACACTATGCAATATCATTTTTAATGAAGAGATAAACTTTTTTAAGTTTTTATTTGAATAATGACAAATTCATAGACATTTTAAGATTGTTAAATACACGTAAACAATTTTAGTTTAACATAAGTTAAAAAAAAAGTAAATGCAAAAATAAATTTTATAGATATAAGCAAATAACTCTTGACAAAATTTAAATGTTTAATGAATTGAACACATTGCAAAGATGTAAAATGAAAGGTAGAGAAATCAACAAATAAAAAATCATTTAAAAAGAAACACAAAATGTACTATTGATAATTATAATAATTTTAAGGCTAGAAAATAAAAAAATGGGCTGGCCATTTACATTTGTTTTCAAAGTTTGTCACAATAAGCTAACCGACTACCTGAAAAAACTTGATATACCTGTATGCAAGTAGTCATCTTCCTATACTGTTGTATACAAAATTTTAAGTTTCTATACATAAGTTTTAATATAAAGGGCTAATTCTCTACTTTATAAGTTATAATTTGGAGCACAGAGCAATTTTTTTTTTCTTTCTCTAGTCGCCGCCATTCAGCTAAAGATTTATGTCGAATAGCTTACAATTGGATTCATGGGAAATATAAGGAAGGGTTTATACAAATTAATTTTGGAATTATATGAATTTCAAATCATATGAACTTTTAAAAATGTTAGAACTGAAAAATAAATTATTGATTTTCTTACTGAGCTTTACTTTTGATTAATCAGAGTTTGAGGATGCCAAGTCATTTAATTCAGATCACTTATAGTTTAGTTCACTACCTTTCCAGAGGCAATATTTGTAGAAACATGTTACTGATATAAATCCATCTTATTGATAAGTTAGTCTAATGTTTATGTGACATTGCTGTATCAATACCTCTGGCCAGAGAAACACACCTTAAAGTTTCATAAGAATATTTTAAATACATAAGAAGAAAAAATGAAAAAAAAAAACGATAATGAATTTGGGAAATGGAAGAAAAGTGTAAAAGAGAAACCAAAGTTAAACAACATACTTGCATAAATATTGCAATTGCTGAAAAATTTCCCTTGAGACCATTTTAAAGACTAAATGTGACATTAAATATATTTTTCAGCACTTCAATGAAACAATCATTATAAAATTACAGTTATATTTTTCTGTACAAACTCCATATCTGTGATACATTGGTCACAAATCAGTGCGATAAATTTGATTTATGAGATTCTGGAGTGTTAAGTAAATGGAAGAATAAAAATCATCAGAGCCATCCTTGAGCTCTTCCTGAGCCAACTTTGATACTCTACAAGAAGAGCCTGAAGCTTGAACCTTGCTAGAGAGGAATTCATCTTTGCAAGTATTAGCTAGTGCAGTCATGGCATGGATGACTTTCTTCCACACTGTCATGGCCAGATGGAGAATGAATGAGACTTGTCATCAACTGACACCATCCAGTTGTTGAGGAGCTGTTCTCTAAGGTGAACTCTGGGGAAAAAAAAAAGGCTACACTTCAGTAAATAATTGCAAGCGTTATTAATTTGCTACCACAAATACATTACCTCTAGATTACAGATTCAATCAATACTACAATTCTATGAGCCAAATCTTTGAAGTATGTTGATGCTGCCTAGCCAGTGGCAGGTTATAGTATGCATGGATTTGATTCACAAGTCCAAACATTGATCATGACCCAAGACAAATTAGTTAATAAAGTGAAATGTCACTATAATGAAAGAGATGGGAACTCGTAATTTATACATTATAGTGAAATTTTGTTACACTCAAATGGGGAGGAGGTAGTCAACATATTTTCCCCTGTCTTTAAGAAAATTAGTTTAAAAGAAAATTAAAGGAGTATAAACCTGAAATACTTCATTTGGTATGTGTATCACCAATACTGTCTAAATTATTAAATACATTTAATGTAATAATTAAAATATTTTTTTTAAACATAATGTGTTTTTAATTACAATCACGCTTCAAAATCTCCAAATAAATGCATACAAAAATAAGTAAATTTTATAAGTCCTCATTGGTATTTTTAAATCCCCAGTTTCTATTCTCTTGAGTATTCCTGATTAGATATATAAATACCATCTTCGCAAATTAGGATAGTTTCCCTAACCCAAACAAAAAGATAACCATTTGCTAAACAATAATGGTAATTACCATCTTTACAAAATGTGAAACCTACCTTCAACAATACATGTAGGATCACACTTTACTGAAGCTATACCTCAGCCATCATCACAAAAACACTCACTGTATGGCTTGTAATGCCATCTGTAGTTTTAAATCTATGACAATAACACCTTCAATTCAAAATGTAGCATACAGGTGAGTATAAAATAGTAAACAAAATTTGGGTGCATCTCCCGGACATATGAACTAGCCAAACACTTTTTTTTAACATTCCTTGTCTGTGTGGTCAACAGTTTGGCATTTGAAATAAGTGAACTTCCCGAAATTGATTTATTCCCCTCCTCCACTTGGGCAACATATATATACCCACCCTCTTACACCCTCCTACAATCTGTCTATCTTCTTTCAAAGTTACTTTTTACCCACTGAAATGAAACTGGCTTCTGCACTGCTTGGTGAATTTTTTCCCCATCCCATGAAAAACCACTACTGATTATCTTATTTGTTTTCCCAAGATGAGCCAACTTAGTTTCAAACATTTCAAATTTTGGAAAAAAGATACTGGCAAAAAGTAAGAAAATTAGCTACACGCTGACCTCACTCTAATGTCATTTCACTATAATAATTCGAGAACCAAACTGTTTGAGAACAGTGGATTCACTGGACATGGATAGACACAATGAACTACGCTTCATTATCATTAAATTTAACCATACCGTAATAACCTAAAAAACAAGCCCAAACATATCTTAGCAGAGACATGATCATCTAAAATTAAGTTCAACTCACTCTTCATATTGCCGTGGACCGCTCTACTTGAATGGGATCCCAGGAAGTACTTAGGGTTATGGTTGTAATCCTAAAAAAAAAGGGTAATAGAATTTATGAGTCGATCAAAAAAGAATGCCTTAAGAGTCCAGTATTAATACTTCATGAACAGTACAACAATAATGGTCATTAGATGTAATTTTATAACCAGATATTGGCGTAAAAATTCTTTAAAATATATTTTATTTCATGCAATTGCAGGGTACAAGTAAAAGTGTAAGTGAAACAATCAACCTGTTAAGCAATTTTTTCAAACTCATTAACTGTACCTACTTTACAACCTAATTTATATAAAAATTTATATAAAGAACCTAATAAATTCTCTTTTCAATCTAAATCACTATGTCTAATGTTTAAACTATCGTAATTGAAAAATAATACTTCCGGTGATAATAGATAGGTATATATATATATAAAATATATATGAGTAAAAATGTTGTTAAATATCGTTTTAAAAGGGTGAGGGGGTAGTTTGATATTCCAAATGTGTGATATCGCAACAAAGTAATGATTTTACTTTTCATATTTTCTTTTCTTTAGACAAATGTCTTGGACAAAAAAATATGTTCTCCCAACTCTAAAAACTTTTTTCTAGCAAAAAGGAAACTGTCTGACTAAAGTTGGGACAACGCAAATAAGGTCTCTTCGACTCTAGGTGAAGGATCAATGGATACACATTCTCAGTAATTACATATGATCCAAGCAATTAAGAGTAGCTAATTGATTTTGTATTGCTGATGAAATAATACTTATAATTAGTAAAACATTAAATATTTTAAAACTGTAGAAATATTCCTACTTTCACTGACTACTTATTCTCATAGTATATTTTAAAAACTTGGGTAATATTTTTAAAACAATAAACCTTTGTAATAACGTTTTAATAGTGGAAATAATAGATTCTAATGATGTCAGCATTAGAACTGTTCATAAGTTTTACTACTGAATCTAGCTCTGACCAAATTCAACAATGAGCTTGGCATTGTCAATCTATTTTTAATATAAAATACTGGGGGAAAAACTAAGAAACATTTAATCAAATTGTAAATAATGGAAAAAGACCATGAGTACAAAATATATGCTGTAATAAAATAATTATATAAAAGCGAAACTTTTAAAAAATGTGTATATTAAAACAGACATATTCATCATTTATTTGAAAGTAACATAACTGTCAAAATTAAAAATGCGATAAGTAGCAAACCTGATGTAAGAACATTCCTTTAAATCAATCAAAGGTGTTTTGTCATCAGTGTCTAAAGTTGTTATTTTTAATTTATTTGTCAGCTCAACCATTCTCTGCTTTAATTAACATATTGATGTCCTGCATGGTCTTTTTTAACTCTTCATAGCTACTAAATTTTTTTCTGTAATTGCTCAGCATGCTCCTGTTTTGGTAGCAATTGTTAGATATATTTAATAACAAAATTCAAA
>JAGDYQ010000002.1:2913588-2937303 GCA_021962125.1 Bulinus truncatus | reverse complement strand
GTTACAACGATACACTGCACGATATGAAAACTACCTGAGGAACAAAAAACTGTAAGCAGACTGTTTGTAGTTTGAGTTGCTGTTCATCACTCGCTCACAATTGTTTTGTGGTTGTTGAAAGCTGAGTTTAATTGTATTGAAAAATGGACAAGCCTTGCTGTTCAAAAAATGGCAGTCTGTTATCTATTGTGATTATGTATTAAGATATATTGGGTAAGGTTATTCTGTTTTTCTGTGCACATTATTTCAAAAAATTGTATAACAATATATACAAATGTTATGTTTTGGTTTTATTATCCTAATTTCAATAGAACTGAATTTGACAATAAATATAAAAATGTATTTATGCAATGTGTTGATTTTATTTTATTGAATTGTCGTTAATGTTACCCAACTAGTCACAGCACAGGATTGTAAACAATATAAATACTGAGTTGAAAAAGAAAATCATGACATTATTTGACTATGAGATTATTTTTTCACAGTTAGGTATTAACTATTCATTTTGATTTATCAAATCAACTTTAGTCAACAAAAATTATTTTTTTAATAAAAAACCAAAAAGAAACACTGGACTGATCAATTTGTTAAAAATGTGTCTAAAATCTTGAGTAAGGGGCAATTTAGATGTCTAAAAGAAAATAAATAGGGCGAACATAGATCCTAGATGTGTGTTACTGTACTTTAATGTGTAGACCTTTTTATAATATATATTATGTAAGTAATAAAGTTCATATTAGAAATTAGTAGATTGGTCAAAGGCCAATGCCATGTAATGATGTACATTCATCTATCAGTACCAGTATTCTAAATATTTCATGGGCATATTTACTGACTTATTAAACAAACAACTAGGACTAGGTGGTAACTCAAATAGGCTACACATTTACAACTTTGAGTTTAAATTAATAACATCTAAACTTAAATGCATAAAAAAAGAGTTATAATATTTACATATTACATAACTGAAAAAAAAAAATAAACATAACTTTCATTCTTTGTGTCTTTGAAAAAATGCATAGACTATAAATAAATCCAAATTTAATTGCATGTAAAAGCACATATCAGTCATATGTGAACCTTCTAAATATTTTGTGGGAATAGTATGTTTATGAATTGCTTTCCTGTAATCTTTGTGTGAACATAGCCTTTTCAAGAATGTATGCATGAAATTTATTTCAAAAGTTTTTGTGGAAAGAATGTTGCAGCATACCCACTATGTACCCAGGCAGTATTTATTTGTTACATTTTTAGACAAGATAGCCTCTTTTAAGAGGCTTTTCTACAATAATTTTCATCGACATTGCCACTGCGTTATACAATTATATAATGGCAGTTTCACCTCTTTTATCTAACTCTAATAATTTTGTCACAGAAGCCTACTGGTCAGTCAGACTCAGTAAATAACCAATCCAAAAAAAAAAAATTTGAGGAAGGGGGGGAAAAAAAATTTTTATTGAAGGGAGGGGGAGGAGGGTTTTTCTTTAATCGAAAGTTTTCCTCACAATGCTCCATCGAATTTTAAATAAGTGTTCTTGTATTTTAGTATAACAAAGAAATGTGAGTTGTTTTGTTTTCTTTTTAAATTACAAAGATTATGCTGTTACAGTTTCACTTACCATTGCCAAAATAGATGAGATGTAGTTGAAAAATGCAGAATAATCAACCGGAAGTTTTAATTTTTTATCTGCGTTAAATGCAAAACTCGGAATATATTTAAGCAGGCTAATTTCTTTAATTTTCGGTGTCACGTGGCTAATCCAATTCAGTTAGAGAACTAATTGAAAGTAAATATTCTTAAAGTATGTTATATTAGCTTACATTGCTTTTTAACTATCTTCTCAATATTTTTTACTTCCATTTATAAATTTCCGAGAATTTGTTCCTGTTTTTTTTTTGTACATTATTTTGGAACTCTTTTAAAAATTTGCTTTTAAAAATACTCATCACTAATCTATATACATGTAGTTATCCCAGTTAGTAAATTGAGCCAAAATTGGTAAACATTACAAATTTGTTAAAAATAGTCATCCACTATGTCTTTATAAACAATACTGTTGCATATAGAAAGAGAATGCTACTTAAAAACACTAACGAATCAATTAAGTATTATTAGCCAATACTAGAAAAGAACCAATAAGCTGTGGCATTTATATTACGCAGTGGCTACGGCACCAGCCAAAACCATTATATTAGGCTATAAGGAACATGGAATATATATTTTTTTGTCAGGATTAGTGTTAGGGATAGGGTGTGGAGCAATATTATCTATGGCTGGTACCCGAAGTAAAAAAAATACGGGTCCGGCCGGACCGAACCGTAGCCACTGGGAAATGAAAATAACTCTAAGCCGTCTATGGCATGGTTACCTATCATCTTAGATTTATGTTGCATAGTAATGTCTAATGAATACATTTTGTATGGTTTTTATTTTCTTATGTAATTTTAGTTATTGATATTAATCATGGTATAAGGCTATGACATCTCTTGCTGTTATTTTCTATTGATGTAATTGGTTCCCTCTGTTTGTTCCCTTAATCTTTTTTCTTTTGTGGTATTAACATGGAACCTATCCAGTTAATAAAGCATAGGGCCCTTACTCGAAATTTAAAAAATGCCTCTATTGTGAAGAATTCTAGATCCATATATGGAAATAAGTTTTAGGTATTATATTTTTCATTCACAAATTTAATACAAATAAGTTTTGCACACTTTTAGGGATAGCTCATGAAATAAGATTAAGAGGATGGGTGTTCGTGCGGTGTAGAGCGGTCTTCTGTCGACGGGAGGGATCCTGGGGTCGAACCTCAGTGAGAACTTAGGGGAAAGTCCCCAAGTCCACCCAGCTTTAAATGGGGGGTATTGGACTTAAAGTTGGGAGAGTAAAGGCGATTGGGCATTGTACAAACTACAAAATACCTTTATATGCAGAGGTTACTGAAACAGATAAATTCAACACTTCATCTACCCCAATGAGCTTTTAGGGGCTTAAATGGACTTACTTTCACTTTATTGATTTGGAAATAAAAAGTTATCATTGATAGTTTTAAATGCTTTAACTTTAAAACTTTTGGGCTAAACAGTTCTTTATTCTCTATCATGTTTCCTTTGGCTTTTTATTTATTGATGTCTCCATCACAACTTGTCTGAGTTTGGCCTACAGTCTCTTCATCAATATGCTTGTATAGACCACTTTCAATTATTGTCACTTCTTTTTAGATACCATCTTGGAAATTATGATTTGAAAAAAAAATGTACTTCCTCCAATTGAATCCTATGTAAAATTGCCTCCATAGTTTTACATTTAAAAATATTAAACCATGTTAGAATCACTTTTTACTTGTGTCTATGTTCAGTGGGTGTCTGGCCAGAAAGGTTAATAGTGTACAATAACTCAAAAGTGATATAAGTGCAATAAAATGGTAAATAAAGAAACTTATAACTATCATAACTCCAAAATCCTTTCATAAATTATGTTTCAATAAAAGGTAACTTTTACATACTATTGTCAGATGTTAATTTATCAAATTTTATGTAATTAATATAGATTATATTTGATTTTACCATTCTAGGCATAAGAAATGAGAAAAATTATTGATCAGTCACCAGATTTTCATTCTGCAATCATTATTTTAAGTGATTTTCATAATAAATATATGTACACATTGTTGTCTATGCAATAATAAGCAACTACCTATATATTAACAAGTAATATTGAAGGTCCTAACGTTAGTATTATGACCTACATTAAGTTTTTAATAAGAAGAATCGATAAATGATCTTAAAGAAGTGATTTTCTTCTAAAAAAGGACTAAATGTAAATAATGATTTTAATTTCATCATATATTTTTAAAATGCAAAATGTAGAAACTATTTTACATTGTATTCAATCTGAGATTTTGTTTGTTACGGACTATGAATGCATTTTTCAAAGAGGTAACCTTTGAAAATGGTCTGTAGCCTTTGAAATTGTGAAAGACATTAAGATTTAAGTTTCTTTTTAAGTATTGTTTATTTTGATATATTGGAATACTGTGAGGACTATTTTTTGTTACTAAATTACTTCAATTAAACTTGTCAGGATTATGTTAAATATTTAATTCTTTTCTTTCAGAGAATGTTGACCAGTAACATCAGCTTTTCCTCATTACCGGATGATATATTATTTCTCATTTTCAAATATTTACCTCTAAAAGAATTATGCCAAATTTGTTGCGTATGTAAAAGATTTCAACTTTTAGCTTCAAAGGACTCAGTATGGATTCACCTAATACATAACCTGTCAGCTGTTAAAAATTTGTTACCACAAATCAGGTAGTTACTTCAAAATTATTTTATTTTACCTCAAGGAGTGTTAGTAGTGTATACACTACATTTTAGCTCACTCATATAGTTAGTATTAGATTTTATTTACTTTAATTGTAAAGTAATTTTAATTTTTCTTATGTTGTAATATAAAGGGCTAATTCTCTACTTTATAAGTTATAATTTGGAGCACAGAGCAATTTTTTTTTCTTTCTCTAGTCGCCGCCATTCAGCTAAAGATTTATGTCGAATAGCTTACAATTGGATTCATGGGAAATATAAGGAAGGGTTTATTATTAAAGTCAATCGCAGATACAGGTAAGCAATGAATAAAATTAATTCATTATCTAAATGATTTTACAATGGCTTCCACAATAATTAATTTTTGCTATAATCTTTTTGTTTAAAGTTTTCATTTTCATACTTTTTACTTCTGGAATAATTGTCTAAGCATTTTATAAGGAAGAATGCATTGGCAGCCTCATGTAAAAAAAAGAACAACTTCTATGCTAAATGACTTTACAGTGATTGCCACAATTTATACATTTTGCAATAATTTTATTTGATAAAATTTTCAGTTAAACTCTGTTTACATATATAATAATAGTCCTAGTATTTTGTTACATTGTCAGACTTATACCATGGATTCAGAAAACAGAGAATGGTTTGTGGTTTTCCTGTCGCAACAAAATATGCTATATCACCTCAAACTCTTCAGGTTTTTATTATGAGGATAAACAAAGATGCTTGTTGGGATTGCCGGATGATGCTACAAAGTTCTCAGTGAAAGACGATTTGGTGGTTAGTGGATGCATGTAAGAAAATATATGGGCTAATATTCTTTCATAAAATCTAAATGTAGAAGAAATGCTAACTAGAGTTGAAAGTGAAAATTTAAAACATTTAATAAGAAATGTATTTTCCAGAGATGGAAGTGTGTGTGTCTGGGATGTGTCAAAAAAGAAATATTTTGCTTATAAAAATATCCACCATGATGAGATACAGTGTGTTGATTTTACAGATGATATTATAATATCTGGTACTAGGGACGGAACTATCATGGTTTGTTATATATAATATTCTTGAATTTATTTTTTTTTTAATAATCCTGTTATAATTCTCTTTTTTTTTTCAATACTTTGTTAGAGTCATGACATTGCTTTAAATTCATCATTACTTTGATTACAGTCCTTTCCTTTTAAAAATACCAAAACTTCAAAAAGTTCTAAGGAAACACACACTGTTGGCGAAAGGGTTTGGTGTCTTGGTATATCCCCTTGTAAAAGGTAAGCCTTTAAAACCTATTTTTACACTAGATAATTTTTTAAAGAAAAAGAAGAATTCAGTTTATTTTGATAACACAATGATTTGTTCTTTTTTCAGTTATTTTGCAGCAGGACTGGCTGGCTGGCTGAGCGAACCACCCGTTTTACTGTGGGATCTAGCCAGGTACTAATTCAGAGCGGCTAATCTTCTCATTCTCAAATAATTTGTGAAAATCTAAAAATCATGGATTTATTCTGTACACTTAGTTTTGTTTTGTGGCATGCACTAATATGAAAAGGCTAACTTTCATACTAAAAATTGTTTTTCCTGCAAAAATGATTATGTTAATCATTGAAACTCTATAGAATGCATTTTCTACATAGCTATTGTAACTTTGTAGTCAGCATATAAGTTATATTTCAAGTCTTACCTTATTGACTGCAAAAGTAACATATTGTTTCTGAGATTTGAACTTAATTTAAATTTTCACAACCCTTAGCTTATTTTAGTCAATTTCTTTTATCTTTGGCACTTATCATTATAACTTATTATTTTTTAATTGCTATTTGAATTGACTTTATAAAGGTGATTCCCTCTATAACATTCAGCACCATATGTCTTTTGGTCTTCCTTGGTAGTTCTTCTCTGCTGTATCAAACAGACTGGGTGACATAAAATATAATTTATCTTCACATCTCTATGGGCAGAGCTCTACAACCTTTTTCAACTCACTGCACACTAAAACTCTTTAAAAAACTCAGTTGCACACTCAACTAAACAAAGGTTTCCTATAAACAATTAGAAAGGAGTGCTAAATTTCTCTTACAATGTTGAGCATAATTTTTTCATACCAGACCCATCATTCAAATGAGCCATTCGAAGTTCTGTATCATTGTCTTTATAAACAATCATTTCTAAAAATCTTCATCAAAAATCACTAGCTGGAGTATAAATATCTCTTTGAAAAGCTTAGCTTGTCATCATGTCACAAAGTTTCCATTCTAGTCATGTAATTTTACTATGTACATGTATTTCTATACTTATATGCTCAAGTATCTCGGCTATGTCTGCTGCTGTCTAATGACTGTCTTCAGGATGTTTACTTACTTTGTGCTTTTTGAATTTAATAAAAACTTATTAATTGGCAGAAAGAATGTTCATCATTGTGAAAGCAATGTCTGGTATTTTAAGTCAGTTACTCTGCGTAATAATGTAAAAACTTAAAAAGATTTGTATTGAGTTTTGCCAAGACAACAATTTTTTACTGAGTTTTAAAAAAATATCAAAGAACCTTTTTACTTGCATAATAAAAGACATCTGGCTTCCTTCATAGTAACTGTCAGAACGACAATTAGTGTTATATCTATAAAGGCCTAGCTGCAGTGTAATAAACATTAATAAAAATTCATTTTGTCTACTGTTACTGCTGCATTGAATGTCACATGGCACGATTGTCCTCTTTAATTTGTTTCATAACATTTTAATGTTGTTGTTTTGTTGGTTTTTTTTTTTGCTACATGTATTTTATTTTACGAGATGGAATAGTCCTGTGGTAGAGCACATGGTTGCTGAGTGTATGGGCATTTCTCAGCTGGAAGTGATGTCCCTAAGTCCACCTAGTTTACTAATGGTTAAATGACATGAGTTGGGTAAAGAAAGTCAGCTAGGCTTTGTAAAATCACATACTGTAGATAAAGAAACTGGTGACGCCTGCATAATTTTTGATGACCATATTCATGGACTTCTTTTTTTAATAATAAAATACATTTTTTGCTACATTTCTATTTAAGTAAAACAAATTAATGAAAGAATGTTTTTTTATTTCCTCTTTTACAGCTTAAAGTGTTTGGGCCGTATGAATTTCAGTCATAAACTAGGAGCAGGAGTATTTGATTTAAAATATGAGTCGCCCCATGAGCTTTTGACATGTGGATATGACACATTTTTAAGACTGTGGGATTTACGTACATTAAAATGGCAAGTAAAACTCTTTGTTTATAGTATTCAATAAAGTGTATACTGCATGTACTCTTGTAATTATTTTTCCTAACTAAAGATATAGATCACTGAACTCTTATGTAACTGAATTGCTAAATAGGTTAAAATACTGTTCAGGATAACAAAGATAGGCCTTTACACAAATAGACCCCACAGATTTGAAATGCAGTATCTAGAGATCTCATGAATTCCATACTTGTTTCATTGTAATGACATTCTAATAAACATACAAACAAGTCTAGATTTTCGCTGCATAGCAGCTACATATTTCAATTTCACTCATTGCAGTTTTTTTTTCTGCAGGTGTAGTTATTCATAGTGGTAACAATCCATTATGGCTGCTAACAAACTTAACTTCGTAAGGAAAAATTGTTTTAATCAACATATAACAATATCATTTCAGCGAAACATATAGAATTCATGAGTTTGCCAGAATTCTGAATTTTGAACCAGTGGGCCTACTATAATTCTACGCCTTGGTAAACAAAACAAAATGGCTGCTTAGAAACATCTAAAATTTTCAAGGTTTCAAAATTAATGTAAATTCATTAAAAAAAAATAACTTTAATGACATATATTTTATGAGAACTTGAACTGCATCATATGTTTCATAAATAGTCAAAGATTACAACATAAAATAAAAAAAATAAAAAAACTACAACATTTTGAGTGCATTTAGTACAGGAACTTGGTGAATTGATATGAAAAGTTTGATATGCAAGTAAAGAAGCCTCCAAATGGTTTGGAATCTTATTTCATACTGCCAATTAATAGTAATTATAAATATGAAAATTGAGCACTCCAGTTTTATTAGAGCTCAGTAATACAGATAGATTCTACTTATTTGATAAAAAGTTATCAAAGCCTCCAGCATCATTCTATTAATTATAAGGGCTGGATATTTTAGTTGCAAGGTCTTTTTTCACACTGGCATTATTACTTTTTTTTTTTAAATGTTATAAAAATAGAAATCAACAGAACTGCATAATGCTTCTATATTTAACTCAAAATTCTCATAAAGTAAATATGATTATTTAAACTGTACACATTTGTTGTTGATACATGTCTTTGAATTATTGTTAAGTCAGTGAGATACTTTTTCTTAAATAGTATCGATAAAGTTCTAAATTGCCATATATTTTCTTAAACCGTATCAGTGGTAGCTGGAAAGGATATGTAGGCTATAAATAATACACATGTAAAGATAACAAACTCACACTTATTAAGATAATAGGGCTCTTCAAAATATTTATATCCCATAAATAAGGGACCATGATGTAATTATCCAGTGTATTAGACAATATCTGTTACAAATTACTGGTGAATGTATAATAAAAATTTTGCCCCCTTTCATTAGTTTCACTTCATCTATTACTGTAGTATCTCTCAGCGTAGTGTTTGTTCCACCCCTGGGCCAAGAATTCTTACTTTGCAGAGTGATAGGTACTTAGATTGAATACAATATTTTTGAACTCAAAAAAAGTTTTTTTTTTGTTTTTGTTTATCTTAATGTGTATTCTTACCACATACATGTATCAGCAATTTGAGAAATATAGGTTTATTAAGGCTTGGGGTCCCTGACAAATGTTTGGGTTGCCTCATCCTTGTTGTGGCCATGATCATCTGTATGTTATTTAGAATATATCTTTTATTATGATCTTTCATAATCCTATTGCCAATGTGGTTTGAGAAAAAATGTGACACCTTATTATCATATTGCAGATAGTTTTAAAATTAATGATATTATTTTATGCAAGGAATTTTCTATAAATCATGAACGGTTTATTTGCAGTGAAGTACAGTGGGAAGAGCCATTTGATTCTGCTCTTTATTGTGTTGAAACAGATAAAAACCATACATTAGCTGTAGGCACAGCTCAGTACGGCATGGTACGCATGTGGGATAAGCGAAAAACAGAACCAGTACAGGCAAGTTCATTTTTATTTTAATAAAAGGAATTAGCAGTTTTGTATCTTGTTTACTTTAATCTTTTAATAATAATAAGTTGTACAAAACATTTTACAATAGGCGTTATGTTTGTACCATCAATCAACAGGCATATTATAGTCATAAATGTAACAGCCCAGTCTATTCCCTGGCACTGGATTATGGACATCTTTACCTTGCTTTAGACTCAGGACTCAACATTTTGAATTTCACAGCACATCATATGCCAAGCAAACTTAATCCTTCAGCTTTTATGGAGTATGAGGCATGTTAAATAAACCCAATCAAAAATTTTTTTGCTTAAAAAAAATTGAACTGTTTACCTGGTGTCTGAAATTTATTTTGCTGAAATAGGTTTTGTTGTTTAAGATATAAAATGTACCACCTATTTATTACACTTTATTCAGCAAATTATATTAATAATTTATTGAGTAAATGCCTTTTGTGTAAACCTATTAAATATTTATCATATCCATATTTTTTTAGCTGTAAAAATAAAAAACTGCTGAAACAAAATTGAGCTATCTGTGATATTAAAGTTTTGAAAAAGGAATTTCCTTGTTTTTATTTATAATTATTACACTTAATAAACGTTACTGAAAGAACTCTCACCTTCACAAAAAATAATTCAGGTTATTTACTCAGGAAAATTTATTACAAATTTTTTTATAAAATATAACAACAAATAACTATTAAAAAAATGAAACAAAACATTCATTTTAAAAAAATGGATTAACTAATTACAACAGCAGCTGAATTAATGCCTGAAGAAATTTGTATGAATGACAGGGTGATAGAAATTATTAACAGAATGTGTACAATTATCATAAAAATATGACTGTTTAATAACAAAAAATGTCAAAAACACTGCAATATTATTTTTAATGAAGAGATATACTTTTTAAGTTTTTTATTTGAAAAATAATGACAAATTCATAGACATTTTAAGATTGTTAAATACATGTAAACAATTTTTGTTTATAAACACTTGCTTAACATAAGTTAAAAAAAAAGTAAATGCAAAAATAAATTTCATAGATATAAGCAAATAACTCTTGACAAAATTTAAATGTTTAATGAATTGAACACATTGCAAAGATTGTAGGTAAAATGAAAGGTAGAAAATCAACAAATAAAATCATTTAAAAAGCAACACAAAATGTACTGTTGATAATTATAATAATTTTAAGGGTAGAAAATAAAATGGCTGGCCATTTACATTTGTTTTCAAAGTTTGTCACAATAAGCTAACCGACTACCTGAAAAAACTTGATATACCTGTATGCAAGTAGTCATCTTCCTATACTGTTGTATACAAAATTTTAAGTTTCTATACATAAGTTTTAATATAAAGGGCTAATTCTCTACTTTATAAGTTATAATTTGGAGCACAGAGCAATTTTTTTTTTCTTTCTCTAGTCGCCGCCATTCAGCTAAAGATTTATGTCGAATAGCTTACAATTGGATTCATGGGAAATATAAGGAAGGGTTTATACAAATTAATTTTAAATTATATGAATTTCAAATCATATGAACTTTTAAAAATGTTAGAACTGAAAAATAAATTATTGATTTTCTTACTGAGCTTTACTTTTGATTAATCAGTGTTTGAGGATGCCAAGTCATTTAATTCAGATCACTTATAGTTTAGTTCACTACCTTTCCAGAGGCAATATTTGTAGAAACATGTTACTGATATAAATCCATCTTATTGATAAGTTAGTCTAATGTTTATGTGACATTGCTGTATCAAATATCTGGGCCAGAGAAACACACCTTAAAGTTTCATAAGATATTTTAAATACATAAGAAAAAAAATTAAAATAATAGAAAAAAACGTAATGAATTTAAATGGAAGAAAAAAAAGAGAAACAAAAGTTAAACAACATACTTGCATAAATATTGTAATTGCTGAAAAATTTCCTTGAGACCATTTTAAAGACCAAATGTGACATTAAATATATTTTTCAGCACTTCAATGAAACAATCATTATAAAATTACGTTATATTTTTCTGTACAAACTCCATATCTGTGATACATTGGTCACAAATCAGTGCGATAAATTTGATTTATGAGATTCTGGAGTGTTAAGTAAATGGAAGAATAAAAATCATCAGAGCCATCCTTGAGCTCTTCCTGAGCCAACTTTTGATACTCTACAAGAAGAGCCTGAAGCTTGGACCTTGCTGGAGAGAATTCATCTTTGCAAGTATTAGCTAGTGCAGTCATGGCATGGATGACTTTCTCCACACTGTCATGGCCAGATGGAGAATGAATGAGACTTGTCATCAACTGACACCATCCAGTTGTTGAGAGCTGTTCTCTAAGGTGAACTCTGGGGAAAAAAAAAAGGTTACACTTCAGTAAATAATTGCAAAAAGTTATTAATTTGCTACCACAAATACATGACTTTAGATTACAGATTCAATCAATACTACAATTCTATGAGCCAAATCTTTGAAGTATGTTGATGTGCTGCCTAGCCAGTGGCAGGTTATAGTATTGCATGGATTTGATTCACAATTCGAAACATTGATCATGACCCAAGACAAATTAGTTAATAAAGTGAAATGTCACTATAATGAAATAGATGGGAACTCGTAATTTATACATTATAGTGAAATTTTGTTACACTCAAATGGGGAGGAGGTGTCAACATATTTTTCCCTGTCTTTAAGAAAATTAGTTTAAAAGAAAATTAAAGGAGTATAAACCTGAAATACTTCATTTGGTATGTGTATCACCAATACTGTCTAAATTATTAAATACATTTAATGTAATAATTAAAATATTTTTTTTTAAACATAATGTGTTTTTAATTACAATCACGCTTCAAAATCTCCAAATAAATGCATACAAAAATAAGTAAATTTTATAAGTCCTCATTGGTATTTTAAATCCCAGTTTCTATTCTCTTGAGTATTCCTGATTAGATATATAAATACCATCTTCGCAAATTAGGATAGTTTCCCTAACCCAAACAAAAAGATAACCATTTGCTAAACAATAATGGTAATTACCATCTTTACAAAATGTGAAACCTACCTTCAACAATACATGTATGATCACACTTTACTGAAGCTATACCTCAGCCATCATCACAAAAACACTCACTGTATGGCTTGTAATGCTGTCTGTAGTTTTAAATCTTGACAATAACACCCTCAATTCCAAATGCAGCATACAGGTCAGTATAGTACAGTAACAAAATTTTGGGGCAGTCTCGTTGACTTATTAGCCAAACACTTTTTTTTTTAACATTCCTTGTCTGTGTGTCAACAGTTTGGCATTTGAAATAAGTGAACTTCCCCGAAATTGATTTATTCCCCCCTCCGGACAACATACATTACCCACCCCCTACACCCTCCTGTACTCTGTCTATCTTCTTTCAGTGTTACTTTTTACCTACTGAAATTAAATTGGCCTCTCTACTCGTTTTGGTGAATTTTTTCCCCATCCCATGAAAACCCCTATCATTATCATTATTTGTTTTCCCAAGATGAGCCAACTTATTTCAAACATTTCAAATTTTGGAAAAAAGATACTGGCAAAAAGTAAGAAATTCGTTACATGCTGACCTACCTAATGTCATTTCACTATAATAATTTGTGAACCAAACTGTTTGTGAACAGTGGATTCACTGGACATGGATATACACAAAGAAATATTTTCTTATCATTAACTTAACCATACTGTAATAACCTAAAAAACAAGCCCAAACATATCTTAGCAGAGACATGATCATCTAAAATTAAGTTCAACTCACTCTTCATATTGCCGTGACCGTTCTACTTGAATGGGATCCGAGGAAGTACTTAGGTTATGGTTGTAATCCTAAAAAAAAAAGGGTAATAGAATTTATGAGTCGATCAAAAAAAGAATGCCTTAAGAGTCCAGTATTAATACTTCATGAACAGTACAACAACAATGGTCATTAGATGTAATTTTATAAACCGTATATTTGCGTAAAAATTCTTTAACATACATATTGTTTGATGCACTGTAAGGTGACAAGTAAAGTAAGTGAAACAATCAACCTGTTAAGCACTTTTTTCAATCCCCTTAACTAAAATTAATTTACAACCTAATTTATGTAATTTATGAAGAACCCAATAAATTCTTTTAATCTAAATTACGTTATGTCTAATGTTTAAACTATCAAATAGAAAAACTAATACTCTGTGATAATAGATAAATATATATATATATAAAATATATAAGAGTAAAATTAAATGTTAAATATCATTTTAAAAAGGGGGAGGGGGGTATAGCTTACATATTCCAACAGCATATCTGTTAACAAAGTAATGATTTTAATTTTTATATTTTCTTCTTCTGTATTTGTAAATGTCTGGGACAAAGCTGACAGCCCTCCCAACTCTAAAAACTTTTTCTGGGCAAAAGGAAACTGCCTGACTAAAGTTGACAACGCAAATAAGGTCTTCTTCTTGACTCCAGGTGAAGGATCAATGGATAATATTCTCAGTAATTGCTGCATGATCCCGCTATCAAGAGTAGCCACCTGGACTTTGGCATTGCTGATGAAATAATACTTATAATTAGTAAAACATGAAATATTTTAAAACTGTATAAATATTCCTACTTTCACTGACTACTTATTCTCATAAAAGATATTTTTAAAAAACTAATGGTAATATTTTTTAAACAATAAACCTTTGTAATGCTGCTCCAATAGTGTAAATAACAGATTCACGGATGTCAGCATTAGAACTGTTCATAAGTTTCATTACTGAATCTAGCCCACCCAAATCAACAAAGAGCTTGGCATTGTCAATCTATTTTTAATATAAAATAATTTTTAAAAAACTGAAACATTTAATCAAATTGGGGATGGGGGGGGATGGGGGGGGGTTAATCTCAGTGAAAAGAAATTATATGCACAAAATAATTATAGAAAAAGCAAAACTTTAAAAAAATGTGTATATTAAAACAGACATATTCACTGTTTATTTGAAAAGTAACATAAAATTCAGTATTTTAAAACGTTATACAAGTAGCAAACCTGATGTAAATAATATTCTAAATCAATCAGCAGTGTTTTCAGCTCATCAGTGTCTAAAGTTGTTGCTTTTAATTTATTTGTCAGCTCTGTAACTATTTCTCCCTCTGTTTTAATTAACATATTGATGTCCTGCATGGTCTTTTTTAACTCTTCATAGCTACGAAATTTTTTCTGTAATTGCTCAGCATGCTCCTGTTTTAAAGTAATTGTTAGATATATTTAATAACAAAATTCAAAAGCAAATGTTGTAATTTTTATAAACATCCCTGTTTGAGCCACAATAAGACCTGGGACATTTTTTCCGGGCCTCTCATTGTCACTAGGTCAACCCAACTTAAAAATAACCATGTCAAGCATCTGTGGCATGGTACCGGCCACGCAGTCCCATAGAATGCTAATGCTAGAGGAAGAGGTGAACTCAAATTTATCTAGCACGCATTGGTTTTAATCAAATTAAAGCTTTAATTTTTACTCAAAACTTTAATAAAGATCACAAGCCCATTTAACGTTTGTTTTTTTTTAAATAATGTGTGTTTCTTAAAAATTTTTACCTTAATTTTTAGAAAAAATTTTTTAAGTGAATTAGAGTGGCTGTAAATAATAAGTACATTTAGTAGTGAAACAGCTTTGTTTTATACTTGTTATGGCACTTTGTACAAAAATTGAACTCTTTGTTATAAACGTACAAAAAAAAAAAAAGGGAGAGAGATCATCATATCAACATGTACTGATGCCTAAAGTTTTTAAAAGAATAAGTAAAAAGAAATTGTAGCATCAAATATTTTTATTGACTGTTATGTGGTGAGATTTAAACTTGTTCTTTGAAACGAATAAATAATACATGTTTTAGTCAGCACCACGACGTACTTACAAATGGAGGTAACCACCCTTACAACATAATTATCCTTTCTTAGAAAAAAAAAATCAACCACTAAAATATATTACCTTTGCTGCTGGCGTTTCATCTTTGTATTTAAAATCTTTCAGAGCAGCTTTCAGTTCATCCCGTGAATACCTCTTTTTCTCAGTGTTTATAATGCCTGAAAATGTAATTATAAAAAAAATAAATTAGCCCTTTTCAATTATAACATAAAACAGGTGGTCTAAAAAAATAAAAATATTGTTCATTCCCAGAAATATTTAATTAAGAATGATTCCTGAAAGTCATAAAATAGTCTATCTGGGAAATATTCACTGTAAGTTTTATTCTGTGGACTGGATGAGGTTTTCAAAGAAAAGAATTCCGATGTAATGCAAAAGAATATTGTAATAGTTTACAACCCTGCAGGTCATGCACAGCGTGTGGCTTAAAAAAAAAAAAAATAAAGGTCGTGTTAGACAAGGATGGTTCTTAAGAAGATTTATTAGAATTGAGTTTCAAAATAATGACAGGACCTTAATTAATAGCAAATCAACTTTATGATACGTGATAGTTACAATGAAGAGTCCTCAAGATATGAGCAATATAATCATCATCTTAGCACAACACTAATGAATATCAGCACCATCTTAACAACTCATTATCATCCTTTATGAGACTGCCGTATGAAAACAACCACCCTGACTACTAAACAACACTCTGGCTAACTATCCCGTGTGACTACCATGTTCCGACCATACTATATAAAAACTTCTGGTGTGGTCTACCCTCTTTGGACTCTTCTTTGTGTGTCTAACTTGTCCAAACTCCCCCTCGAATCACAGCTAGGTCCCTTTTATAGAAAGATCATGTCAGTTTATGGTGTGGGCAGTTTCTCGCCAAAACTGTAGGTGACAGTTACTGCGTGTGTGTACAAAATGTAGGTGGCAAATGACACAATTTCATCACATATCAATGCATGCTTTACCTTACAAAAACACAGGTCACATACACAAGCAAAAAAAAACACACCAAACTGGAATAATATAAATAATAAATAAATCAAGGAGTAATAATTAGGGTAGGTCACTAGCTAAAACAGTTCTCACTAATGGTAGCAAGCCTAAGTAAACTTAAACATTTTTTAAGAATGTATGTGTACTATAAGTAAACAGAAATGATGGTGAGCCTATTTCAACTTAAAAATGTCCATTCTAACAACCATTAAACAGTCCAGAAAAAGCCTAAAAAAATTAGGTGATAGTTCACACAGAAATACAGACAAAAATAACAGAATCCTGTCAGTTTTCATGAGACAAGAAAGAAAATATCACATGACTGTTCATACAACTAACACAGCAATAACCTTAAAAAGAAAAAGAGCAAGTTGCCACAGGTCAGATTCAGAAAAACATTCCGAAACCTGGTCATTATTGCCAAGAACAAAGTAAGTACATGTATATATGACAAGATAGACTAGCCAAACCCACAAAGTGGTTAGGTTATTATGGCTCTAAACAATTCATATAGTAAAGCAAGTAAAGTACCTTTAGCCTTTGGGGAACCATCATGGCAGATGAAATGTTTCTGAAGCTACAGCATAATAAGGGGTAGTGCTGCTATCACATGCACAAATGCTTTATATATATATATATATATATATATATATATATATATATATATATATATGTGTAGATAGATAGATAGATATAGATATATATATATGTAAGAAGCAGCTGAAGTCATGTAGGTTATTGCAGAATGGCTAAAAACGCTTTAAAATCGTCATGGAACATATCAGTTTTAAAATTTACCAATATTCTCCCCAGCATCCCATTGCTCTGTTGTCTTGGATGAGCTTTCCATTAGTTTTGCTTGTTTTTCTCCAGTTTTCAGATCCATTCTTACATGCAGCCCTGGTGGAATTTTTTGACCTTGTGTGATGAAAAAAAAACTATGTCAAGGACCCTTAAGCCATAAACTATAGACATCACTGGTTTCTGTAGCTAACAGCTTAGAATAAGCTAAATGTGGTCCAAAGTCAAAAATTAAAATGAAAATGTATCCTCTGTTTAAAGAAAATTATTAATCATTTATCAAAATACCTCTCTTAACAGTCTTCCAGAATTCAGTTGGTTCAAAGATTTCTGTAGTTTCATCATCTGATTCACTCTCTAAGCTTTCTTCAACAGATATTACACCATCATCTACAAAATTAAAATACAAAGTGTAGTTTAATTAGACAGAAAATGTACAATTGATACTACAAAGAAAATGGGGAAAGTGAGTAACACTGAGTTTTGTAATAACTAGTGGAATATTTACTTTATTTAAAATCTCTTATGGAAATATTTATGGACCAATGAAATTTAGCAGCATTTCAAATCATAAAAAAAAATGAAAACAAATTATTTTCTTTTTCACCGAATTATAATTAATCGAACTTAAATAATAATGAAATTAGAATTAAGTTAAATTTGTTCACTTCAATCAATAACTCATGTTCAGTGATGGACTGGCCATATAGTCAACTTATAAGTGGGCCCCTTAAACAGTAACATTGTGCCCCCTCTCCTCCCCCCCCATTGTATTCATTGAATAGGCCTAATAAAAATTGTATAAGTGGACCCCTTTTGCAATATTTTCAAAACCTGTCCTCCACTCGTATGTTATACCGATAATGACTGTTAATCAGGTCCGTTTTATTTACTATATTTTAAACATTTAATATTTTTTGTTTGAATGGAATACTTGTTAAAAAATGAGTACTACCTCTTAATTGTTAACAATACCTGGGACTAGGTAGAAAAAAAAAGTAAAAATAACTAGAAAAATTAAACTAACAGCATTAAACTGACAGTAGTAGCAGACTAATAGATATGTAAGGACTTAAAATAACTCCCTTAAAAAAAATTATTTGGTAAAATCCCTTGATTAAAAATACTATCAGAGCATTATCTGTATTTGGAGTGTCACTGTGTGTCTAGGGCAACCACCCCAGGCCATGCGCGTAGACTAGAGACACAGTGATAGAGGCTTTTAGGTATGATATATAATATAGATAATAGTTACTGCTCCAGGACCAACACTTGACACTCCTCATCAGTGGCGTCACTAGGGTTGGTGTCACCCGGTGCGGTAACTCACGGTGTCACCCCTCTCATGACACCCCATAGACATACAGCATTCTTAGCTAAATTTATGAATAAATTTACAACGACAATAGAAGAATAAATAATCGATATCGAGAGGTCAGTGCAAGTATACCAATAATTTTATTAAAATAATTAATAATAAAAAGTACGCAGTGTCTGTTAATAATCGGAGATATTTTTGTATTTGGCATTAATTTTTTTCGAAGCCTTATAAAGTCATTTTCTGTTAATAATCGGAGATATTTTTATATATTTTTTAAAAATTAAATACGGCTTTGAATTATTTTAAATTATAAAATAAGAATATAGGCCTAAAACTAGATGTTTTGCATTTTGGTGTCACCCCTTGTGAGGGTGTCACCCAGTGCGGTCCGCACCCCCCTAGTGACGCCACTGCTCCTCATAGCCTCCTTGCACTCTGCAATGCTGTTGCATCTTATTACAGAAATCTTAAGAGTAAAGACAAGTCTTCTCAATATTATTAGATAACAATATCTTTTTCTGATGCTGGAAGGGACATTTCATAAAGACAAGCCTCTTACCTTCATCATCATTCTGATTTATGTCTTCAACAACAGTTAAAGCACCATTTTGAACAGCTTCACTTTTTACATTCAAGTTATAAAGAAATACAGTCGAAATGATGATAACTCCAAGAATGTGAGCAATTTTAACACCTCTGCCTATGATACTCATTTTTAAATAGGTATGAAATATATAGTCACTAGTGTATTTTGATGATCCTTGGCTTTGTCAATAATAAAATTCAAACACTCACAAAAATCCGACTAAGACAAAAATCAAATACATAAATCCCTTTTAGCCCTTAAAAGTTAAGCAAGGCTTAGAGTCTTAGATTAGTATGAATTTAATAGAGAAGTAAAGTGTCACAAAAGACACAGTCATTTTAAATATGGTAATTGTTTACGACAGTGCATATGTTTAATAAATTAACACAGTCACAGTGCAATCAGGAAATAGAGTATTTTCTCGAATAAAAGCGAATTGTTTGAAAAAGCTCATTCTAGACTAAGTCCACGAACTCAGATAATTTAATTAATAATAGTAAAGATTTAATAATGTATTTTTAATGCACCACGCATAATATTTATGTGCAGCAAAATTATAAAAGCAAAGATTGTGTGCATTTAAAAGGCACGAAAATCACAGTTGCATCACTTTAAACGTAAGTTTCACTTGGCATAACCACAGAGCAACACGTATTCGTTGTCAACCATGCTCTGAAAATGTATAATTTGGAGATCGGTTGACTTTTCTGAAAAAGAAACGAAACAAGCAAAATTAAAATTATAAAATTATTCCATGGTAGAGTGGGAAGGAGTATTAAGTTTTAATGTCTTTAACATACACAGAACATACCATAGGGCCCCCACTACCAAAAAGCCCCTTCAAGTACTAATTTCTATCAAATCCGGTGCTTACAAGGGCCCCGTCAAATACTCTTAGTTTTATACAGTGCTTTTTTTTTTTGTAAAAAAAAACAAAAAATAGCTGCCGGTCAGGCCCGTAACGTGCGGGGGGCCAGGAGGACCGGGCCCCCTGCGTTTTATCTGGGGCCCACCTGCTTATTTGTTCTACTTAGTAAAATGTATTACCTGCCTCCTGCTATTGCCTGGCCCCTGCTGTGGAATGCCTGGCCTCTGCTGTAGAATTTTCACGCTACGGGGCTAGTGTCGGTACTCACTACTCAGTGATGGATTGCTTAACTTTTAACTACCAGCTCGCACCTCGATGCAGGCTAAATCACAGCTACAAAGATACTGTTTTAAAATAACTAAATTTTAACAAATTAATAATATAATAAATTAATAATAAACGTTAAAATAAAGTAATAATTTTTTTCCTACATTGAAAAAGGTGCCGGTACGCCGTACCGGTGCGTACCGGCACAAAAAAGCACTGGTTTTATATATACTCTAAGACCTTATCTATGTGTCCTCCCCACCTTTCCCCCAATCACCAAAGAATGGCTCTGAACAAACACATAAACATTAAAGTAGTTATCGGCTGCCACAACGATGGGCAATATCAAAATGCTAGACAGCTAGAATGGCCTGTGCGTTATAGACGCACTAAGGCCAACTTGGGCCCCTGAAGCACTAGAAAATATTGGTTCCCTAAAATTAAAGAAGACACCAAAAAGTGTGTAAAATTGGGTTTTGTGGGTATAAATGTTGGATAGGCCTCCAGACGTGTACCAGGTGCATCCACCGTTATACCCGCCTCCGCAGTTCTCAACCGGTGGTACGCGTGCTCCAATGATTACGGGAAAAGTTATGAAGCGGTAGACATACACAGAGGGAAATAATTTTCGTTTAAAACAACCAAGAGTTTGGAGAAAGTCGTCAATTTGCTGCGTGACTCATCACCAAACCTCGTGCGCAAATATTGCATTAAAAGGGTAAGCACATTCCATTATGAAAATAATTAAATTTACTCAGGATTTTACGTGTGAGGAGGACCCGCGTACCCATCTTTCGAAGCTTATGCGGTACAGTTGCAGAAAAGGTTGAGAACCGCTGCTCTACTGTGCGCTGTGACCTTTGCCCTTTAACCCATACTCTCCATTTTTTATTTATTCCATCGATGGAGGGAAAATAGAATGTGTAAGCACTTGTGGTGCTCGCCTGCTCGGGTCGGACTTTGAAAAAGGTACCCATTCAGAGGCAAACAAAGTGCCGTCTTGGAAGGACCTCCCCCCCCCCCCCCGCCAGCTACGCCACTGCAACTAAGGGGTGTTAAGTCATAAAAACACATGGACTTGTGTTAGTTTTATTATAATTAGTTGCCTTTACATTCTCTTTGAAATAAAACGCGCCGCGTCTAAGTACACATTTGTGTGTATGCCTGCCTGACAAGCCAGGAGTAGATTGAGCGCGAACCGCAGGTCGAATGGGCTTTGGTAGGCCCTGCCTTCAATTCGTCTTTCAGCCTAACTAATAATTTTTATGCTTATTATACTATCTCTCTCAAAAATGGACGCAGAAGAAAATGTTGGGCCCTTTAAAATGAAAAAGTCTATTTAAGGGTATATAGTTTGGGCCCCTAAAGATTCGGGTTCTGGGCGCGTGTCGTGTGTCCCCATCCTTAAATCGCCCCTGGTTTTCCTAGAATGTTTAATTCCTTTCTGTTTCCTTATGATTTTTTATGGGGTTTATATATATACATATATATATATATATATATATATATATATATATATATATATATATATTCATCATACTTGATATGATCATGAAGATTTCAGAGACTACACCCATAACCACACTAGGCTAAATAGTGTGTGTCTCAATTATATTAATCAGTTTATGTTCCATTTAAATTTTTTATGGTGTTATCTAATGCAACTAATTACATTGTCAAAAAACACCCTCGAAGCATAGATCTAAACGTATTTTTACTGAGTTTCACCGTCAAAGATATTTTTTGCATAGAACAATTGAGATATTCTGTTATGTCTGTACCGAACGTATATTTTTTTCCGCACTCATGTCGTCTGCTAAACATTTAAGAATTTGAATTACATGTTTGACCCATTAATTTGCTTGAGATCCGAGTCATCCGTAGAAGGGGCTAGGCAGAAACTTCCAACGAGATGGGGTCTGAGACAAGAATACATTGGAGTGATGTAGCCAGTGATTTTGAGAATGGCCACGCCCCCGAGTGTCACTCATTTATTCAGAGGCATACACAGATCAGGCCCGTAGCCAGGTCAAAGTAAGCAGGGGGGCACCAATACCCAGCAAGGGGGCAGTTTTTCTCATTTTAGTTACTTTTTCTTTATTTTTTCCTCTTTTTCTTTTTAAAGCGAGGGTGGGGGGGACTCCACACCTAGCGGAGGTAGGGGCACGGCCCCCAGTGCCCCCCCCCCCTTTGGCTACGGAGCTGACACAGATGCAACCCACCTGAAATTCATTCGCGACCAACACTTTGAGAAACACTGTGCTAGATAGTATGTAATGCCAGACGAGGTCGTCACAGAAGTAAGAATTGTGTTAATTCACAAAGATTTTGATCTCTTACTATAGTTGAATATTTATAAAATCCCGTGAAGCATTATTTGTTTTCGCTTCTACCAAACTGTTACATTTTCTGTCATGGAATTGAATCAAAGCCTAACCAACATGTTACATATTCTATCCTGTCCATGAAGTCCAATAACGTGTAAATCGAACAGAATTAAAAAACCCATAAAATGACTTGGTTAAAAACAAAACAAAGTATATATATATATATATATCGGCTCAAGACACACCCTTTGTGAAAGCACACCATTTTAAACCTCATAGTTACATTTGTCACACTCCTAGTAGACAATGACCGATCGGTTTAACGATACTTGGACTAAACATCTTATATTACTGGTTAAGCATTACATAGTATTATTGGTTAAATAACGAGTTCAACAATACGCACCATATGCCACTGAGACAGCTGATACATGAATTTAGTGTCGTGTACAGACACCAAATTAAACAGGAAGCTCGCAAAGCGAGGGGGGGGGATTTAGACATCTGAAACAGCTGGAGCTGCAACTGAGAAGAGATTATGCTTTTAAATCCGTAAAAAAAAAAGTTGTCAGGTGACTATCCACTCACACGATTATCATTTTAAGTCAAACTGGTTATTTTTTTTCTATTTAAAAAATTGCTGCAGCCACCGCTTTACATATTTTAATCCATTTCAACAACAGACAGAGAAACTAGAAGCCTCATTGACTTCCTTTCTCCCCGCTATCGACCCTCGGAATTGGTAAGATTCATTGAACAGCCGAACACAATGACTCAAGGGGAACAACTCCTTTTGCTGGGCCAGAGGAGCCACTGAAAATTTAGTAATCAAACAATAAGAAACAAAATCAAGGTTCTCTGTATGGGCACACGTATATTTTTCCTTTCTGAAATAATTTCATAGTTTTTTTTGCATTTGGAAAGAAACAATATAACCTGATGCAGTTAGGGGTTTTGCAGGCAACATTGAGGTAAGCAGAATGAAATTCATAATGAGTAAAAGTCAGATGTGGTCGAAAAGTTCCTAACGCCAAGTTGGATACAGTATTCTGCTATTAAATGATACTTGTGGGCATGTGATTAGATGGGCCCCTGTAGGTGAACATTATCAGAGGCTCATGACTACATGC